>OY757911.1:2696971-2706971 GCA_963585895.1 Sepioteuthis lessoniana
TATCATATATATATATATATATATATATATATATATCATATATATATATATATCATATATATATATATATCATATATATATATATATATATATATCATATATATATATCATATATATATATCATATATATATATCATATATATATATCATATATATATAATCATATATATATCATATATATATATATATCATATATATATATATATCATATATATATATATATCATATATATATATCATATATATATATATATCATATATATATATCATATATATATATATCATATATATATATATATATCATATATATATATATATATCATATATATATATATATCATATATATATATATATCATATATATATATATATCATATATATATATATATCATATATATATATATATCATATATATATATATATATATCATATATATATATATATATATATATATATATATATATCATATATATATATCATATATATATATCATATCATATCATATCATATCTATATATATATATATATATATATATATATATATACACACACATTTTATTTACACAATGAATTTTTAGAATCAGTATTCGGTGTCGGCTATGATGCTATTATCAAATTTTTATTCCGAAAGAGACATACTAAATATGTGTTCCACTATCTAAATATAATGTGTACATGTCTATTGGACGTATCACTTTTCTACACAACCTTCTTAATATTACCCATATCAAAATAGAAATTTTTTATCTCCACATTTGTAAATATTATTCTATAATTATATCATAATGAATGTATCATAATTCTGTTAGTTATTCGAAATAGAACTTTCTGTTAATTCAAATTAAATCAATTCGCAAAATGGCGACGATTGCAAGATAAATGTACTCATGTTTTCTAAGTGCGACGAAATTGCAGAATTATTTCATTCCTTCACTTGAAATTATTGGTTGAAATCTTTCTCCCAAATCAAGGATAGATAATTAAGTATGACGGTCAATTTTGACGATGCAGGTCAATTAGGAGATAAAATTACGTGTGATGAAAATCATTTTACCATAAGGCGATAACAACTGTTTTTATGTTATTAAGTCTTTCATGCGGGGAATTACCTACTTTACACAGTTGCAGTTGCCATAAACTATTCATTAGCGACAGATTTAATATAGTTTTGGGGGATTTTTCCTAGTTCAGACACGTGCTCAAATACTGGCCTGTAGAGCAATATAAAACCGGAAACAACTCGTTTTCTCAGCTTCTTTTTTTGGTTTCATTACAATAAGTTTAATTATCAGTGAATTTTATGCGAGGGACGTCTGAGGAAGGCCGGAGGAGAAAGCAGCCGAAACTTTGTTTCAATTAACAACAATAAAGTTGTTGACAGCAGTCCGAAAAATCACAACGAAATTAATACACGTTTAATGTATTTGAAAAATAAAAAATCTTTTTTATAAAACAAAGATATATAAATTAAATTAAATAATATATAAACTCACGTACGAGTGCATCTATAATTTTACAATTGTAGCCTTTAAAGGTTTATTCCTCCTCCCCCTCATCATCAACAATAATAACAGATCATCCTATTTTATTGAGAGGCTGATTGCCATCAGCACATTGATGAAATAGAAGTGTTCTTTACGAATTTTTCTTCTGGGTTAAAAATCCAAATTGATTGGTAAAAAGAGAATGAAAAAAATCACTTATCTAAAATACCAAACTTTTAGAAGCTTTGAAAACAATTTTATATAATTGGCACAAATGAACAAGTCACGGTCAAGTTAAGAGAAAATTCGTTATTATCATGAAAGCAGAATTAAGAGATTTTTAATAAAGATTGTTTTTATTCCAATTTTCTCTTTGTATTCGTCAAAATTTTATTTTTAAAAAGTAAATGAGTTGCCTCTCTCTACAGCTGGTTAATAAAATCCACTTAAAGAAAGTTTCCATTATTTTCAGCTTTCAATGAAGGCATCTAATATCACACCTGCAACATTCCAAATCTCTTATAGTAATCCTAAATTAAAAAGATTAAACTTAGTATTTATTTGCTTGAAAGAAATCTCATTTATCTAAGTTAATTATATACTTAATTCTATACAACCCACAAAAATGGATTTTATTTTGAGCCAAGTTCGTTCAAACTTTCAACTTTTTCAAATTTTGGTTTCTTTGTCTTATAGCATATCAACCTTGTTATGATATCTAATACCAAAGCCAGAAGAACAGTCTAAGTACTATTTAACACATGGCCGGTGGGGGTGGATAATGGAGTTCATGCCTTCCCTAAGAATATTTATCCGAACGTTAACGTAATAGCGGGACTGGAGTTCGAACTCGCTCGCTACGATGTCATAATCCAGCACTTTAGCCATTATTCCACTGGAATTTTCCCCTCCAATTTTGATTATGTGTGCTAATTTGTAAAAAAATAAAACAAAATCCTTCAGTATCCTCTTTAAATAGAGGCATCACTATCATCTTGGCCCACAGTTCCAAAAGGAACCCAATAGAACTACGGGTCGTCTAGTATTATAAAGAAAAAAAAACGTCCAATACAAAGTAACGTTATAATAATTACAATGGTAAATTAAAAAGATATGGCTTAAGAGATTCAACGAGTGCAAATCAATATTTCCAAAGAGAATTCATATTTTTTCAATTTATATACAAGATCAAAAAGAGGGAACCAAGTTGGATTTTTTATTGATAACTAATAAATGACAATTGATTTTTGCTTTCACTTTTTTTTTTTTTTTTTAAATCACGAAGTTAAAATGTGTTTATCAAAATTTATATTACAAATATAAAAATGTATAATAACCAGATAAAACCTGCCAATCTTTATTAAATATTTCATAACGGTGTCTTTTTGGCAGATTAAACTAGGAATTACTCAGAAATATTTATAAAACAAACAGTTTTTAAAAATCAGACTAATATCGCCATATTTCAACAATAGAATAAAACAAAAAAACCTGAATTTTTCACACACACACACACACACACACACACACACGGTTAATGACAAAACAAAACGGAAAGATACAACCTGCACGAAAACTGCATTTTACTATATAATTTATAAGGTTAAGAATTATTTGATTCTAGAATTAAATTTAGTTAATTTTTGGTTTGCGGGCGCAGTAAATAACTTAAAAATAATTGAACAATACTGAATTTTAGACCTAAGACATAAGTATACCATGTTTATATTAAAAGATAATCCACACGGTTGAAATATCTTAAATTTAAATCTTATATTTCTTTAATCATTTGTCCCAACATCAAAATTTGACCGTGTACATTTTGCATATAAGTTTAAATTATGATCCTATCAATTGTAGGTCATCGATAATCTTCATCTAACTTTTGATTAATCATTTTGGGTATTATCCACAGTATATATAATTTTAACATTAAGTAGTAAAACTACGAACAAGTGGTTATTTTTAAAAAAATAAAATACTGAACTGTAAATTTATTAAGATTTAAAAATATTTCCAAAAAACTAATCGTTGACATTAAAGATTTTTTGAGTATTGTTTATTTTGATTATTAATTTTCAATGTCTCCCGACTCTTCCTCCAAAATAAACATTTCTAGTCGATGATAAAATAAATATTAATGGAATAAATATTTAAAAGCTTACATAAGAAAGTGATCAGCAAATCGTCCACCTATATTTGATTTTAAGTTATTTTAAGAGAATTAATATACATACAGTACTGTTTGGAAAAAAAAATAAGGTTTAAAACTTTCGGTTTCAAGTGACTCACACTGTGCAAATGAAATTTATAAAATTAGCAAATATACATTACTTTATATTTGAATAAAAATTAATGCAATATTTTTTTATTTTGTACTGATAGATGTATTTAAAAAATCCTTTATTCAAAAGGTCTAAGAGACAATTATTAATACTTATTTCAATTTTTTGAGGGAATCCATTTGTTTACTTATCATTTTCATAAAACATCCATTTAAAAAAAAGGAAAAGTTTTATCCAAATATACATAAATTGAGGTTTAATCGTGGTACTTCTAACAAATGATATTGTCTAAATTTAATAAAGCTTAAAAGACGTCAAGACCTAAATTAACACTTCTATTTTCAGTCACTTATGAATTTTTTTTTTTTTTTTAATTCTTTACTGAATTGAGGATCAACGTTCTGTGATGAGTTTTAGTCCTAACAATGTAAAGAGTGAAACTATATATATATATATATATATATATATATATATATATATATATATATAAATAAAATACAATACAATACAAGTCATGCTTTGGAATTCAAAACATCACTACCGCTAAAAGATAAATCTAAAAAATTAAAGACAAACAAAATATTAATGCAAGTCAATATTATTTTATGATTAAAAAGATAGTTTAACTTAAATTCGAAAACATGCCAGAACGCAAGAGATTTTTTTTTTTTTTAACATATTTTCATACATTTTTTACTCTTAAAAGCTAAAGAAAATCCTTGTTATTGCATCAAAAATAAGAAAACATGGCTGAAACTTGTTTTTTTCTATTAATTTATTCTAGAAGACTTTAAAAGTTGTTTGGAATTTTTATGTGTATTTTTTACAGCACGAGTTAAAAAATTATTAAAATGTAAATAATTTTTTTTTCAAAGTGCCAAAGAAATACTCCAAGAAAACAAAAGAGAGAAAAAAAAAAGGTAAAAATTGTGTCAGGAATTGTTTTATGACATATCGATGAACAATAATAACGATTCAAAAAAATAAATGATAAAAGCATTCAAATACATCATTAAGCTGGTCTTTCATTTTTTAGAAGCAGACGTTCAAACATTTTATACAATTTATTTTTAAACATAAAAAAGCTCTACACTGCCAACAGCGACAAACTATTACTTTTAAAAAAAATAAATAAAAATAAAAAATAGATAAAATTAATTTGCTTATTCAATCTTGAATTGTCGATGCCGACGCATAAATTAATCAAATTAAGAAACGCAATGTACGCTCAACAGTTTTGCTTAACTTCGGAAAAATGTACAAAATTAGTTTAGGTATCAAAAGTAATATCAAAATCTATTTTGAAACTGAGATATATATATATATATATATATACACATATAAAACAATTTTCAGTTTCGGAAAAAATTTTAATTCATAACAGTTGAGCGTATATTGTGTTTCTTTTAATTTTCGATATATATATATATATATATATATATATATATATATATATATATATATATATATATATAAAATATAATATATATATTATAATATATATATTATAATATATATATTATAATATATATATATTATATATATATATTATAATATAATATATATATTATAATATAATATATATATTATAATATAATATATATATTATAATATAATATATATATTATAATATAATATATATATTATAATATAATATATATATTATAATATAATATATATATTATAATATAATATATATATTATAATATAATATATATATATACTGTAATCTAGCAAAAGAACTGATCAGGATAACGATTTTTTTTTATTACAGCAATACATTTAAATTCTCTAACTTTAAATAAAACAGATTCCAGTTCAATTTACATCTGAATGCTTATTTTGTAAGTTCTACAAACACTGAACTTCATCCGAATTTTCTGATAGAAAGAACAAGAAGTTACCTATGAAATGCTAATTTGAATTCTTCACTAATTTTTTAGCATCAATATCAAATACTATTCTTATAATGGAACCCAATGGTTCCATGCGTCGTCTAGTTAATGACTATGCCAACGTTAGTACGTACCCTCCCAAGTAAAAATAGCTCTCATTGAATGTTTCGAGTGGAGATTAAAAAAAAAAAAAAAATCATAAAAATTACGAACATTTTTCAGTCGTCTACTAATATTAACAAAGCTCAAGTTAATACTGGACAGAAGAGTTGAAAGAATGCACTTTACTAACAATCCAAGAGAAGGTCTTTCTAGAAAATCATTTTTCTTTTAAATTTTTACGCAAACTGACTACTTGCGTGATGAAAAAATACCTAGAAGACAGTCTTCAGGCACCTTGTTATCAAAATGCTAGTAGAAAAAGTTAATCATTAGCTTTGATGTTTGTCAAGAGGACCCATATGAATTATTCAAATTAATAGATATTTCAAAATCTGTTTAATTTAAAGGGGATTATTTTGTTGGAAGTACCCAAATTTGATCAGTATTAAAAAAGATTTTTTTTAGATACAAGTACAAAAATAACTTTACCGAATTTGAATTGTATCAATTTATTTAAACGTCGTCTTTTTTTAAATACAAAAGCGAGGGAGACAAGTTGTTTAGTATGTTTCGGACAAACCTATTCATTAAATAGTTTTATTATTTTTCTCAGAATTAGTCAGATCCGAACAAAACCATAACGCGAGAAAGCAGCCTCACTTAAAATGTAAGTTATAAAAATAAAATTTCATTAATTTAAAACAAAAATTTGACAACTAATTTTTGTTAGGATCAGAGAAAATTTATATGGAAAAAAAAAATGAATATTTTAGATTCAAAATTACATTAGACAACTAAAAAATTAAATAAAGAAGCACTTGGTCCGCTTTGAATTATTATCTCAAATTCTTGTGATAAAACCCGATAATTATCTTGACATAATTACTTCGCTGAAATCAAACAATTACATAAAATTTAATTTGATATTTAATTTCGTAAAAATTCATTTATAAAACACAATTAGGAAAATGAATTACAAATAAATTCAAGTTATGGTATCAAAGTTCTATAAATGAATTTTTACTTTCAGGGGATAGTTTTAGGGGATTTTGTTGCTCCCCCCCTTCCTGTAAAGGATTTTTTATGGTAGAATCCGCCCCTCGATCTCCGGAGTATTTTCAACAGGTAAACACAATTCAAAATACCTTTTGTTTATAACGTCAATTTGTAAAAACAGAAAATAAAACTTTAGCATCATAGAGATCTGGAAACGTGTTTTCACAATAAAAAAAATGCATCGACCAAAGATCTTAGCATTTCAAAAATGAATTTATTACTTACTTTTTTCAAGTCCATCTTCCTCTCTGCAGGACGACGGTGTGGTCCCCGGCGTTGGAGGTGTGTTGTGTAAATTGTCGCTCGCTACCGACGAAGAACAAGATAGACTGGTGTAAGTCGGTTGCAGAGACGTGGGGTTCGGTGGTTGGTTTGGATTGTTCCCGTAAATACACGACGGGTTGTTGGATACGGAAACAATGTGTGGATCCACACCACCGTTGGTGCCACCATTACCAACACCTCCGCCGCCGGCCTCGACCAGTCGCCCATTGTTCGAATTTGGTAGCGATTCCACGTTGTAGCCGGTTCCCAGATGAAAGTTCATGCCAAAGCTGTTCACACCTCCGGAATAGTTATCGAACATGCTCGACTGTTGTTCAGACCAGTTCAGAATGTCCTTCACGGAGAATGGCGTCGGGTAACCCACACTAGAATACATCCCTCCTCCACCGCCTCCGTCGTCGGTCTCCAGGTATCCAACTCCGTCCGCTTGTCGAAAGACGGATTGCTGACTGATATCGAGTAAAGCCACGATGTATGATTTAGTGAGAAACTTTAAGATCGAGTCTTTTTGGTTAGTGTTTTGGTAGGGGGCGTAAAAAAAAAGGGGGGCTACTTTTGTGTCGAAAACTCTGATTTTTTTTTAAATCTACGAACAAAACAGAAAAAAAGGTGGGTGTGGGTTCAGTTGTGAATGTTTTAGCTTTTGAAGTCGACGATCTTGTTTCCTACGGCCAATCTCGTCTAGAAGTTTGCCGTTAATAACGTGAGATTTTACTTAGAGTTCTCTACTTAGCAGCCTGTTCTAAATAAATAAAAAAAAAAAAAAAAACGAGCAGTCGTCGTTTTTTTTTTCTATTTATTTATTTTCGTACTTTTAATTCTCTTCTAACTTAAAAAAAACTTTTTAAATATTAATCTTTTATCTAATGTAGAAATCTATCATTTTTTATAACAAACATAAATAAAAAATATATTTTACAAAATGAGATCAGGTACCAAAAAATTGTTTTTATACACTTCTTACTCTATAATAAGTTAAATGTAAATAATCTTTTACTTAAAAGATATAGTCGATTTGTTTCCGATAAGAATTAGATTTAACTCCTGAATTTTGATAGGAAAAAACTAATAAATACGTTAATTATAACATATCAACTATATATAATATATACATACATACATATATATATATAAGTATATATATATATATGTATACGTATATATATATTACTGTTTTTTATAAAATATTATATAATGTTTTCCAATCGAAATGTAAATAACTTTGTCACTTACTTTTAGATTTTGTCCTTAGCATATTTTCTTGATATACATAAAAATGCAATCTCGTTCAGAGATTGTGAATCCAAAAAGACAGTCAGTTCCGTAAAGATGCGTTGATGTACATATTTTGAGGGTTCTTTTTTTTCTTCTTCTTCTTCTTTGAACCCGCCAAAGGTTAAGAGTTTTTCCTTGGAAGCGATGTTGTAAATAAATCCATTAAGGGTCTCGGTTGCGACGACAAAGCCTGATGTTTTCTAAAAGTTGTTTTAAGTGCTTTTTGTTTGTCAATTTTCACCCTATGAATCACACGATATTATACCAAATACTGTTAACACATTATAACAGACGAATGAGCTGATATTAGTATCTACGTCGTTCATTCTATGGTAAAATATCACTCGCAAACGCAAATCTTTGCTTTTTGTTTGTTTGTTTTTGTTCGTTTGTTTGTTTGCTTTTTTTAAAAAATCTCCTTAAGGATTTTTTGATTTTTATCGAACAAAGCTCGTCTAATTAACGGGAACGAATATGTTCGTTATCGAAAATCTGACTCGTTTTTCTCTTCTCGCTCAGAAACAGGCGTAAAAATATAAACGTGTTTGTGTATGTTTGCGTGAATGTTAGTATCTATAATTATGTAGGTCACGATGTGTGTATCTATTTATTAAGTATATCTTGCCGACATTATTGATAACGTACAGTGAATAAGACGGAGGAAGCTGCTTATTTTCCCCCTAAAGTTTGCAGCCTTCATTAAAGGTTTTCTCTCGAGTATATAAAGCCACTCAGATATATCTTTCTGAGATGTGTTCGCGACCTATAGAACGATAATCTTTTCCCCGTTCGTTCTAAATTTGTTAAAAAAAAACAATAACTAGAAGAAAAAAATGTTTCAGAATAAAGAGGTAGATATGCAATCTTTAAAAAAGATACAAGCACTATCTGAGTGGTTGAGGGGGGGGTTCTCTTGATTAGAAATGATGTCCCGGTAAATAGCGTATTTGTTTGAGCACAAGTGTGTAGATATGTAAAAAAATACGGAAGAGAGAGAGAGAGAGAGAGTGAGAGAGAGGGAGTAAGAGAGAGAGAGAGATGAAGAAAATATGAAACAATGTAGAGGCTTAAAAGAAAGGAAAAACAAAATAATCGCTTCAAGGGTGAATAGATATCATCCTTGCAGAAAAATGGTAAATAAATATATTCGACAGGCGAAGAGCAGGGTTCATTGAAGTGTGTTTACAAATGAAAAGCCACTTTCGGGAAGCCCTTGTCCAAAGCCTTGACTGTTACTTTACCGACAGAAACGCGAAGAAAGATGGTCGCTGGATGAAATTAATTTACTTCTGTCTTTTAGGGAAAATACACACTGATAAAGTGAAAGGGGGTCATCAACTACTGCCATCCTCCTCCTCTTCTTTACAGTACGTTTTACTATTAGCGTACTTCCCCTCCCTTGCTTTCTTTTTTTTTTTCTTTTTTTTTCTTTTTTTAAATACGTAAGCCACGCCCCAAGTCCTTATTTGGCAGCGGCACTAGAGATTGACAGTTCACACCACAAATAGTAAATCAGTGTTTTTGTCAATGGGAGGGGCTTGACGACTAATCTGACCATTCTTCAAGCCGGCTTAGCCAGTCAAAATTGAAAACGGTGTGAGGTTTCATTGTCTACAGTTA
>OY757911.1:2709471-2824471 GCA_963585895.1 Sepioteuthis lessoniana
T
This sequence comes from Sepioteuthis lessoniana, assembly GCA_963585895.1. Lineage (NCBI taxonomy): Eukaryota > Metazoa > Mollusca > Cephalopoda > Myopsida > Loliginidae > Sepioteuthis > Sepioteuthis lessoniana. The sequence continues at coordinate 2,709,473 of OY757911.1, forward strand.
TAAGTTCTGATTGCTGTTATGTTCTTGCTATTTCTTCGTACTCTCCTATTTTCCATTGCTTTCGTGATGCAATTCGCTAATTGCTCGAATATTTTAAAAATTTCTAAGCATTCTATTATCCATCGGATAATCTTGTAAATCCTCCTCTAGTCGACATATTTTTCTTCCTTGTTTTAATAAACTTTGGTCTCCTGGTTATCATATCATGATTATCTCTATTATATTAAACATTGGACCAATTAAAAATTATCGTTCAGCGATAAAAATTATCATTCAGTTGAAAATTGGCCTGGAGATTGCCTTATTCTATAAGAGCAGTTTAAGTGTATTGCATTGATATGTATAATCAAACTTTTCTGGGGTAAAAAGGGAACGTGAGTTTGAGACTCGCAAAGATCGAATGTTTTATTGTTACTTCCAATTTTAGTTGATCCTCGATGTTGTAGAAATGATTTGATTAGTTGTTTGGGTTTTATGGCATATCAACCTTTGTAGGTTATTTAATACCAAATCCATTTTTAAACAAATAATCAGTTCTATTTCTAACGATTCAGTTTAGCATAAGTACACAGTTTAATTGTCAAAAAAATTTCTATTTCAAGCTATTCAGTTTAGTCAAACAGTTCTAATTCAGCTAAGTATAAGTACAGATTTTGTTAACACACAGTTATATGTCAAAAACAGTTCTATATTAAACAATTCAGTTTAGCGTATGTAGAGTTTCAATGTCAAAAACAGTTCCATTTCAAACAATTCAGTTTAGTGTAAGCACGTAGTTTAAATATAAGTTGTGTTTGATTGTCAAAAACATTTCTATTTCAAGCTATTCAGTTAAGTAAAAAAGTTCTCATTCAAACAATTCAGTTTAGCATAAGTATGCCGTTAGTTCAATTTAACCCATAGTTAGGACCCTATCAGGTGCTACCAGTCCAGGCCAAAGTGGACCTGGGAGCGATGGCAATGAAGGGGTACTCCGCATTCCCCAAAGCTCCAGCATTACTGGAACCTTACCATCAGATTGTTTCGTAACATATCCAGGACACTCGTTGGGGAGGTGGTCTTACCCCTCTGCATAGAAGCAGTCGGTGTATTCTACTGCCCCAGTTGATTGGGCATTAGAATTAATTTAAGAGGTGCGTTAAAAAGCAAGTAAAATTAAAAACTGAAAATACTCGTTTGAATTTACCCCTAGGACGTTTGCCAAGGAGAAGTCCCCGTGGTTCAGTGGCTAAAGTATTGGACTGCGGCCTCGAAATAAGCGAGTTCAAACTTCAGTCACGCTATTACGCATACTTTCGAACAACTACAACTGAGAAAGGCATGAACTCATTATATCTCCATCTCTAGGTTGAATATTATCACAGCTGTTCACAAGGATAATTTTGGCCTTGAATAAACCAGAAATAATGATATGTTTTTTAACAAAGAAAACGATGATTTCTCAACCTTTTCTAGTTAAAGACTCAATGATGTGTAGTAATACACCTGTTACCAAGTCTTAATCCGAAGTAAAATATAATTGCTCTAATTCGATGGACGTGGTTTTAATCCGGCAAATAGGATTAATCAAACCATCCTGACAATGGACAGATTAGCGATACACTGACCGAAAATGTTTTTCTTCAAATTGTTGTATTTGGTTAATATCAGACAAGTGAAGGATTTGAAGTATTTCAGAAATTTACTATTTCGTGATACTGAAAATTTGAATGACTCAGAAATTCGGATGAACTCCCGCGTGAAATAGACATTACAAAAGTATCGTTTAATTGCAAATTGGATCGAAAATTACTCTATTCTTTATTTTAATACACTTAAAATAAAGAATGAGGCAATTTTCAATCCAATATCTGTTTCTAATTTTAAAAGAAGCACAATATTGGAAATTTACTAAGCTTTTTGCTTAGATGTGGCACAAGGCCATATGAAAGGGGCACCCAAAGAAACACAATATTGTGCTACTTTTTTTTTCTTGTTAACGATTACAGGTCATCATCATCATCATCATCATCAAAATGTACCGACAACACAGATTCGCTTGACTATCTATGCGTCCCTACCAGCCATTTCACTTTGCAATTACTCTAAACGGTATCCAGTGTCAGCACAGAGCTGGTGAATGCAAGTTTTTGTTGGTGTGTCTAAGCGTTGAAGTTCATTAGGGAACATCCCTTAAGTGTTCGTTCTTACTTCCCCAACAATGCCCAGGACATTTTGCTCGTCTTACATAGATGATTTATGAGATGGGAAGTAAGTAGCCGTACAGTTGATATTTTGTAGGATACAGCCTGCAGAATTTGTTCAAAACAACATACAACTTGATGTGTATTTTCTATCTAGCTTTTCGACCAAGCGTTTCGTCTGAGTCCAAATAGTGCAACCACACATTAGTACTGATACCGCTACAGCTTGGAAAATTTCTTTTTTTTTAATTTTATGAGAGAGATCAGCTTTCTGTATGGTTGATAACCAATCAATAGCAGTCAATGCATTATCTTTGCGTATATTAACATCGCTTTCAGTAAATGAGATATTGCTACCAAGATAAATGAAGTGATTTGATAATTTTAGAGGTTTGCCATTTGATAGATCATGAATAGAAATAGTGTCTATGAGTCTCCTAGCAAGATTCCAGTGACTATGTCAGAGAAACCAATGTCACTATCGTCGGTTTGTTAAATAACTTTTCAAAATTCTAGCCAAACCTAACCTTTTTTATCATTAAGGGTTTTCGGATTATTATCTTCATCTTTATTGTTATTTCTACAACGTTTCGGTCGATATGTCCTCCGGCCTTCTTCAGGTGCTTGTCGAACTCGGGAACCTACACGGAACTTCAAACTAAGTCCTATATTGAATCATGCAGGACACATAGTGTAGCGGTTATATGTGTTGGTTCCGTAAGCTTCTAAGGAGACAATCATCTGGACGTTGCAGGTTCAATCCTGACTGCAGGCGAGTAACAATACAGGATATCTTAACACTTGTATTCGGTTATGGCTAATAGAATCAGAACAGGCGACCCCTGTGGATTCAATAAAGGATGTAGTTCGAAGTTCCATGAAGGTTCTCGAGTTCGGCAAACACCTGAAGAAGGCCGGAGGACATACCGGCCGAAACGTTGTAGAAATAACCATAAAGATGAAGACAATAGTCCGAAAACCCTTCCTTAATGATAAAAATTATCACACTTCGTCTCAGAAATTTAGACAACTAACGAACCTAATCTATTTGTCGGTTGGAGACTCATTCATTGTGCAAATCTCTGATTCCTACAGAAACTCCAGAAATGTTTCCGAGTGAACCAGTAATTACGAGCACGATATCGTCCACATGTTCTTTCTTTAAGTTTTTTTTTTTTTCTAAATTTTTGTTTTTAGTTAGCAAAGTATCAGAAAATATACATGATACATCACACATAAATAAGTCCAACCCCAGCATTTTCTATCATTAAAAAAGAAAGAAATTCTTCTAAATTAAAGGGGAAGGGAGTCCCTATGATGTAATGGCTAAAGTGCTGGACTGCGATATCCAAGTAAACGAGTTCGATCTCCCTTTCCACTATTACATTCATTTTCTCATTAATATCCTTGCGAAAGGCATGAACCTCTTCATCCACTCAGCAATGGATTAGATAGTACCACTATTGTTCTTTTACAAAGATTGCTTTGGCATTAAATGACCCACGACGGTTGATATGCCACTGAACAAAGAAACCAAAGCAAATCTAAATCAAAGATATCAGGATTTTATTATTTCTTGCTGAATATTAACCGTCAATTGGCCGAGCGGTTAGAGTATTCGCCAATGGCTCGGAAGACCGAGGTTCAATCTCCTGGTCGAGTCACACCAAAAACTCAAAAATTGGTACTTAATGCCGCCTTGTTTTATACTCAGCATTATAAAGTATGGATCAAGGGTAAGGTGGAGGAATCCAGTATAAAAGAGTAATGCCCTTTCCTACACCTCGGTGTAATAGCTACTGAAAAGGGAGCCTTCGGGTTCACCTCGACTATGGTCGCCAACTTTCTTATCTATTATAAATGATTTTGTTTTATCGCGTGTCAACCATTATAATGGCCTTGTTGAGGCATCCTCGACATTTTGACGTGCTTGAAGTCATTGGAGAATCTGAAAATATAACAAAGTAAAACTAAATGTGCATTTGAAAATGTAATACTAATATTTAGTAACTCAAAAGATGTGTAACACGATAGTTGAGGGACACCAACCTCCTGCGCCGCCTGCGAGACAACCTCTTCCAGTGACTGTCAGAGTGTGGATTGAGACCTGCTGCCTTAACAGTCAAAATCCGTCTTGATATATATATATATATATATATATATATATATATATATATATATATATAATGTAATGATATCACTTACATTTAGTGCATAATAACTAAAAAATAAGCCATAAGTCTCACAATATTAGAATTAACCCTGAATTCATATACGCCTTTATGTACCGTATATGCACAAAATGCACACTATGCATATCTAAAAAAAACTAGAGGTGATGAGTAAAAACGGATTTCAAATTTGAATTCAGCACCCTCAAATTAGGTTAAAACGGGTATTTTCGTGCTTGCGTCAATTTCTTTGTAAACCAGTGTTATAGGTAATTTAAAGCCAAATCCTGTTTATATACATATAAATCAAATATATATGATTTGTAAACACATTTTGTCGATATTATTTTTAAACGAGCCTGAGCTCATTTTTTGCTCTCAGTTAAATGGTTTCAAGTATTCTTATGTATCGGTAGCAATTCAATTAGACAACGTTTGTTTAAACTCTTGCCAATAACATAAATATGTCACAGTCCCAAAATATGTACTTCTCTTATACGAATCTATCCAATTCTATTCCTGGTTACTGGGGTTTTGCAATTTTATTTTTGATTCGAGAGTTTCAGAGCGGTAGAGTTTAGTAATCGATAATACCTAATAATATCTGTTTTATATCTCAGCACCGTAATGGATCGGCTAAATAACTTCTCAAAATTTTAGCCAATCCTAAGCTATTCGTTGGCTGGAAACTCTCACTCATTATGCAAATCTCTGAAATTCTCAATAAAATCTCTAACAATTCTAAAGTGTTCTGAGTGCACCAGTTATCATGTTCACGACCTCGTCCACTTGTTCTACTTTTTTTTGGTTTCTCAAAATCCTGGTATTTTTTTTTTATTTGTTATGTTTCATTTTGTTTCTTTTATTTTTACCCTGTGGTCAACGGGAAAAAAATCGTTCACTATCTGGCTGATTCTTTCTTCTTTTTTTTTTCCTCATTCTCCAAATCGGCTCTTTTGGTTCGACAAACTCTCAAAGACTCAGAAAATTCCATTATACAGTCTCATTCGGACCTGTCTTCTTGTCTTTGTTATCTCTGTCTCAACGTTTTAGCTGCTGTACTCACTGACCTTCTTCAATTATCTGTCTTATTAAATGACCCTCACAAATTATCGAGCCAGAATAACATAAGCGTTGTTGGAAAACCAAATAAGTTAGTTTGAATGAATCAACGAATAAACGTAACAATACCTCATTTAAGAGATTTACACAAAAATCCCAGAGTGTCCTTTTTATTTTCTAGGACAGTTCTGGTTTATACCGAAACCATTTGTTTACATAGTCGTACCCAAGTCGTTTACAAAATTCTTAGTTTATCAATGTCTTTACTCAGCTTTCCTGTATTTATTTATTTTTCTTTAGGACAGTTTTAAATCAAAAGAAACGTAACTCACATTCTAATCTATATACTATTACCCTGCTTGAGGGAAATATCTGATTCGGTTATTCGTTATTCATTAAGTGGAAGTGTTCGTGACGTAATGACTGGCGTGTTAGGAAGTGTCCGTGGTGTAATGGTTATCGCCGTAGGATATGGACACGGCGACACGAGTTCAAATCCTGAACGAGACTTGTTGCCTTTTTACATAGCACTAATACCCTTGGGAAAGGTATGAATTCAATTATTCTCCCTCCAGCTATGGGTAAATAGTAGGGCAGACTGATTCTTCAGCCTTGGTGAGGCAACTAGTCTAGGAGAAGGAAAACTCTGAAATCAAACCTGTTAAAATCCGCTTAAAAATTGACCTTGTGTTATATCCTGCCCGAACGGAGGGGTTGGTAAATATGGTAATGACTGACGTGTTAGACAGTGACCCAGGAGTAAGTGAGTTCGAACGACAGCTGAGCTGTTACTTTCACTGTCTTACTAATACCCTGGGGAACGTATGAAACCAACCTTTATTGATTTATTGATTTTAGCGTCATGTCAAATCGTCAGAAATTCGGGAATTCATATTTTTTGTGATTTTTTAAAAATGTAATATGGATGGAGAGACCACGTGGCGTAACGGCTAAAGTGCTGGACTGTGACCTTGAAGGAATCGAGTTCAAACCCCCGTTTAATTTCGGACCAATACCCTAGGGAAATGGAAGAATTCCTTTATCCCTCCAGCCATGGGTTCAATAGAACCACTTCGTTCTTGGTGTAATGGTAACCGTCAGGAGAAATAGCCACAATGAGCTGAGTCTAAATCCCGATCGATACTGTCTGCATTTCACATTGAGCTTGGGAGCGGTATTAATTCACTTACCCCAGCAATGTGTAAAAAGTCACCCAGACTGAACTTGGTATGACCACCGGTTAAAGAGAAGGAAAACTCTAAATTCAAACTTGTTAACCTCCTCTTAACTGACCTTATGTCGCATCCTGCTCGTGCAGATGAGTATATATATATATATATATATATATATATATATATATATATATATATATATATATATATATAAACAGTACCACAGCTGTTATCTAAGAGGATAGTTTTGTCCTTAGATAGATCATGAAGGTTGATATGTTATTAAACAAAGTAACAAAATGAAAAGAAACCAAATCTGTAAAGCACAAATGATTTGCAAACAGATCTATTTGACCAATAGATGGGACCCTTAGCAGGAACTATAATCCGGCTCAGAGTGCACCTGGAAGTAATGGCAGTTGACTTCACACTCGTCAGATCTCCAGAATGGGAGTCTCATCATCAGGCGAAGTTTAGTGTGGAATAAGTTAAATTTTCTGAGCTGCCGACCTAAAAATAGTATGGGGGGAAAATGGAAAAAGTGCATGCAAGAAGGACAAGGAAGGATGGGGAGAGGAGAGAAAGAGAAATAGCAAAGAGGGGAGTGGAAGACTAAAGAGGAGAAGAATAAGAAAAGTTAGATAGTAAAAACGAAAAAAAAACATTGAGAAGGAATATATATATATATATATATATATATATATATATATATATATATATATATATATATATACGAGGATCATTAAATAAGTTTCCAGACTTTTTTTCATATGGGCACTTTTATTGATAGTACACACATTAAACTCTAGTCTCCTTCGAAGTAATCTTCTCCGGCTGCAATGCACTTGTTGTACCGTTCCAACAACTTCTGGAAGGCCACATGGAAGTCCTCTTGTGTGAGCGTGTCAATGACCTTCATCACAGCCTCTTTCATCTCCTCAATTGTCTCATAACGACAACCTCTAAGCTTAGGGAATAAGCAAAAGTCACATGGAGCAAGGTCTGGACTATAGGGACGGTGAGGAACTGTCTTGATGTCCATCTTGGTCAAATAGTCTGTGACAAGGATGGAGTTCTGGACTGGTGCATTATCCTGGTGGAAATGCCACTGACCCGATTTGAAGAGTGCTGACCTCTTCCCAAGGAATCTCTTGCTGAACTCCCTTAAAGCCACAACATAGTAAACCTAACCCTTTGGCCAATCAACTCTGGTGTATTGAGTTCCTTACTCTTCCCACACCTTTCATCACCCTCTCTTATGCCACACAAAAACTGATGTTCGATTCGTGTAAGATGGTCGAAAAGAAGTCTGAAGCATTCCATACGTTTCAGTGGCATTTTTTCCAACTTAAAAACAAAATGTTATTGCATATCGTTCTTCTAAAGTGTCCTCACGTCCAGATTGCATTTTTGAAATTCACCAGCTGAGACAACCAGGCTTTAGTAGGGTGTATTTCAATTCCTGTTGTAGCTGTTGATTTGAACCTGAAATCATAAAAATTAATCCGTCATCTTATAAGTTGTATAGCAATAACATAGTGAATTTTCAAGAGTCTACGACAATTTTAGATGTCTGTACAAAAAAGTCTGGAAACTTATTGAAGGCACCTCGTAGTTCTATTTGAACAGAGATGAATCCTTTCAAGTACTACTATTTAAAATTAATTTTTTTTTTCAACTATTCCTATTTAATTTAATACTGATTATTTGTTTGCACACATTTAAATGGTTTCAAGTATAGTAAATGATTAAATATTCCTATTAGACCCATAATGCGACCCTAACAAGTACTACCCCACCTGGTCAGAGTGGACCAGGGAGTAATGGCAGTAAAGAGGTTTCTACATTCCCCAAAGCTCCAGGAGTAGAGTCTTACTATCAGATGGTTTAATGACATATCTTTTACACTCGTTGGCAGGTGGGGTGGGGTCTTAATTTTCTGCAGAGAAGCAGTCGGTTTATTCTACAACCCCAGCCGAGTTGGCTTGTGGGGTGGGGGATAGAAAGAGAAGATACCGAAAAATAGTCATCGGAAAAAAATACTAATTTGTAGTGAAATTTAAAACAGAATTATTATTTTTCCCCAAATTTTACAAATTGTAAAAAAGGGGGGTGTAGCGTAATGTCTAAAGTGCTGGACAACAGCCTCGATGTAAACGAGTAGGAACTCCAATTACTCTGTTACGTTTACTTTCGGACCAATACACTTGGGAAAGGCATGAACCTCTTTATTCCCCGCTATGTATTTAATTGTATCACTGCTGTTCTTGTACATGTATGTCTTTGGCATCAAATAACCCACAAAGACTGATTAACTAAGAAACCAATTTGTAAAAAATTGTTGGTTGAGTTGGGCTTTATGGCATATCAACTATTGTTGGTTGCTTAATGCCAAATTTTGTTTTTACATATATATTAAATATATGATTTAAAAACACATTTTGCTAATATACACAGTTAAATGACCAAACAGTTTTTTTCAAATAATTTAATTTAGGATAAGTCAACTAATTTAAGTGGTTCCAAGTATTGCTACGTATAACTAATATCCGTGCTTAGTTTACACGCAGTTAAATGATCAAACAGATCTATTTCTAACAATTCAATTTAGCATAAGTTATTTGCTTGCTCTCCGTTTAAATGTCAAACAGTCCTACTTGAATCATAGATAGGTCCCTCTCAGGTGCTACCACTCCAGGCTAGAGTGGACCTAGGAGCGATGGCAATGAAGGCGTACTCCACATTCCTCAAAAGCTCCAGCATTACAGGAGCCTCCCCATTAGGTTATTGAATGTCATATCCGGGACACAAATTGGCGGTGGGGTCGATGTATTCTACAGCCCCAGTCAACTGGGATCAATTTGTAAAGGAGATGAATAAAAAGTTCGAAATAGATTTTGAAGAAATTAAATATTGACTATTCTTTTCGTTTTAGATCATACAATAAGATCCAAAGGTATATCTTCAAGTGCATGTGGGGGGGGCGAGTTTGCCTAGTGATTTGGAACCTAGCGAACCAAATTCTGATTCCGAGCTGAGGAAGTTTATATTTGCTTTTCACTAATACCCTCTCTTAGTAAAAAAAAAAAAAAAAAAAAAAAAGACTTGATAGGTCAAATCAATCTCAGCTGAAACTACAGTGTAACCTAATATTACTTGTCGTATGTTATTTGAATAAGAAATCATCATCATCATCATGTCACGCTGGTAGCACGGATATCCCTGACCTTCTCTCGCCACTCCTCCCTATTGTTCATCGCCCTAGGTAGGTCTTCTGGACAACATTCCGTATCCTCACATAGCTGCTGAATGTATGTTCGTGCTGGTCGTCCTGCTTTTGTACGGCCATGTGTGGGGGTCCATAAGAGTACATCTCTTATGAGTTCGTCCCTGCTTCTCCAGCAGTGTCCTGCATATCTGGTTCGTCTAACTTGAATAGTTTTCGTGATAGGAGGCAGGTGGCCGTACAGTTGGTGTCTTGTGGGGTGTTGCCGCCAGGACTTTTTCAAGATTGCACGTAGCATTCTTGTGTAGAATAAGAAATGGTTGCCGCCAATTAACCCTATTTGACTCAAGAAATGACACGAAAAACCCAAGAGACTGTCTCAACGATTTTTGAGGTCATGGCGTAATTTGATTAGGAATGTGAAATCTTAACCTTGCATTATTATAGAGATAAAGATTGTTTTAATTCATTCATTTATCATAAATATTAATTCTACAGATAATCTGTCAATAAATATTGAACTGGTTAATTATTTTGTGTATCAATTGTATATATACTAGAACTATTCTGTTTGCAATGTTTGTATTGATTTATTGTTATAAGTATTCATTATATGTATAATAGTACTATTCTGTCAGTTTGGCTAGAATTAATTTATTTTTATGAACTATAAACACATCAGTCATCATCATCATCATGTCGTGCCGCTAGCACGAATATCCCTAACCCTCTCTCGCCACATCTCCCTATCGTTCATCGCCTGCGGCAGGTCTTCAGGGCTACATCCCGTATCCTCACATAGCTGCTATATGTATGTTCGAGCTGGTCGTCCAACTTTTGCTCGGCCATATGTGGGGGCCCATAGGAGTACATTACTTATGAGCTCGTCCCTGCTTCTCCAGCAGTGTCCTGCATGTCTTATCCGTCTAACTTTGATAGTTTTCATGATGGGAGGCAGGTGGCCATATAGTTGGTGCCTTGTGGGGTGTTGCCGCCAGGACTTGTTCAAAATTGCTCGCAACATTCTTGTGTAATTGCCGTCCAGCTTCTTCTCCCACCGTTTCGTTAGCGTCCAAGTAGTGCATCCATACAGCAGTATCGATACGACCGCTGCCTGGAAGAAACTGCGTTATATTTTTATCGGTCAGGTCTAATTTCCATATGATCAAAAGCCTATCGTAAGCTGTCCATGCCTTCGTTAGCCGCGTGTCGATGTCTTTTTCGGTTGATGAGACACTGCTTCCTTGGTAGGTGAGTTTGTCTACAAGTTTCAGAAAAACCTATCAGTAATGATTTGATATGTAAAATATTCCTGCAATGATTCGTATAGAATCGCTGGTTGTGCAAAATTTTAAAAAGATAATCTTCGACATAAACTAAGTCAGAACAAAGTGAGGCCATAAAAACTTTAATTAATATCTATTTCTAACAATGGCATTCATTAAAAAACAACCAAAAACTACATTATGTAATTTTATTCAATTTTTTTTGTATCCTTTATTTGGGACTTAACTAATTAGCTAGTTCAGCAGACTATTGTTATTGAGTTCGATTCTCTTTGAGTGCTCAAAACTCCCGGCTTTGTGTCACAGCTGAGCTTAGTAAATAACTATATGTACTAAATACAGCGTCTCTTTAGTTCTTTATCAGCTTTGTCATAGTTTGATAATATAACTTGTAGATATTGAAGACAAACTCTCTATCTCATTTTTGGCCTGCTGTTTCCTTTCCTGCGGATTGCCCAGTCGGTTGGGGCTGTAGAATACACTGACTGCTGGGGCTTTGGGGAATACGGAGCATTCCTTCATTGCCATTGCTCCCGGTGTGGTAGCACCTGATAGGGCGCTATCTATGGCTTAAATAGAACAAACGGCATACTTATGCTAAACTGAATTGTTTGACTAAACTGAATAGCTTGAAATAGAAATGTTTTTGACAATTAAACCGTACTTGCATTTGGGCTGTGTGCTTGTGCTGGACTGAATTGTTTCAAATAGAACCGTTTTTTGTCATTGAAACTGTATTTACTCTAAACTGAACTGTTTTGACATGTAACTATGTGTAAAAAAAATCTGAACTTGTACTGAACTGAAATAGCTGAATTAGAACTGAATAGCTCGAAAGAGAAATGTTTTTCGCAATCAAACTGTACTTACATCTATATTGCGTGCTTATGCTAAACTGAATTATTTGAAATTGAACTGTTTTTGTCATTGAAACAGTACTTTCACTAAACTGAATTGTTACTTATAACTGCTTGAATAGTTTGAAATAGAAATGTTTTTGACAATTAAACTGTGTACTCATGCTAAACTGAATTGTTTGAAATGGAACTGGTTATTCTCATAAAAATGGATTTGGCGTTAAATAACCTACAAAGGTTGATATGCTATAAAACTCAACAAACCAAACCTTCCTGCGGACAGAATGGCAAACGTCAGCGATTGGGTAGGACGATATCATAATCATCATCATCATCATCATCAAGACATAATGACAGCAATGATTCCTTTTACTCTCTTTCTCGCCATCCGTCCCTATCAACCATCAGTCTTGGTAAGTCCTCTAGACGGCATCCACTACTCGCACAGAGTTGATGAATGAAAGTTTATGTTGGTCAGCCAAAACTGGTGTGCCCATCTGTAGGAGTCCATTGGAGAACGTCGTTTATGAGTTCTTTCTTACTTCCCCAACAGAGCCCAGCATTTTTTGCTCGTCTTACTTGAATAGTTTGTGAGATGGGAAGTAACAAGCCGTACAGCAACTTGTAGGATGCATTCAAAACAGCATACAGCATCGTTGTGTATTTCCCATTTAACCTTTTCTGCTGAGTCGAAGTGATGCCAGTATATATGAGTATTGATGCGGCTACAATTTGGAAGAATTCTCCTTTTAAACAGAGAGATCAGATTTCCATAAGGTCGACAACCTGTCCGAAGCAGTCCATACTTTATCCATGAGTATGTTGATATTGTTTTCAGTAGATGAGATATCGCTAACGAGGTATATGAAATAGTCTACTAATTTTAGAGGCTTACAATTTTATGAGGAGATGGCACTATCTGGATTAAAACTCTGTTTTATCTGCGTTTACTTAGAGACTAATGCTTTTTGCTGCTTGTCACAGAATATGCAGCAGAGATTCGGCTTGAGTAGTTATATTTACGAGAAGCGCTAGATCATCTGTGCAGTCTGCATTGTGAATAATTTCTACCGGACATCGTCCGCTTCTTGCTTTTTTTCCTGTGAAACCATTTTCTTTCACTAGATCTATTAATGTTCTTAGTAAAAAAAAATCTAAGCAGTCTATGAAAAGAAATAGTGCCAATGAATCTCCTTGTAAGACTCAAGCGACAATGTCGAAGAAGTCTGTTTCCCCATCAAGAAATCGAACTATTGCTTTCATATCTTTGTATAGCATCATTATAGCAGTATCATTTGCTTGAAGTATTTGTTTAATCTTCCCACTGTGAATTGAATCAAATATTTTTTTTTAAATCTACAAACGAGTGTTGCCTCGAGAATTTTTTGCACATACTCCTTCGATGATTGAACAAATAGACTGAATCTGAAAAGATGTGTCTCAATTTCTCCAAAAACCGTTTTGATTTTTCATAAGAACTTTCTTATCTTCAGTTATGATACGATTGAGTTGCAGAGCATCATGAACCTTAGTAATTATAGCAGTGAGAACTATACCTCCGTAGTTCTTGGTGATTTTGAGGTCACCTTTCTCCTGGAAAGGGAAGATGCAGACTTTATGATGATGAATTTACTAAAGAAAATATTACGAATGATTTAACTATAGAAATTAATTGTAAATGATTTTACTATAGAAATGCATTGTAAAAGATTTTATTATAGAAATGCATTCTAAGTGCTTTTATTATACAAATTCATTGTAAATGATTTTATAATAGAACTGCATTGTCTATCAGAAAGAAAGGGATTGTTAACGCTCAAGAATTATGACAAACATTTCCATCTAAATCCGAATATTTAGAAGAAGCCTGTACGTCGATGAATTCCCGGCCAAATTGAACACCAATGGTTACCTAATGAGATAACGTTTCTCCTGATTTGAGGCAGGCAAGTCAGCCCTAAACTCGGGATCGATCCAAGACACTGAAGATGGCAAATCAACCAAAGATGCATGCCGCAGACATGTTGGTCGTGGCACAGGACATCCTCAAAAGCTCCGGTGTTAGCAGCCGACACACCACACCTCTAATTTCGAAGATTGGTATAAAAGCTTCTAAGAGGCTGATGCGGCACATTTCGCTGGCCATTGTTCATCGCAATAATGTTGCTATTAGCAGGAGGGACAGCGTCTGAAAAATGATCTTTTTTAAGATATTTATAATATAATTAGATATATGAGTTTATTTCTTCTGACTTTTTTTGTTTAATGGCATATCAACCTTTGTGGGTCATTTAACGCCAAAGCCACACGTAAAGAAAAATAGTAGTGATACTATTTAACCCAAGGTTGGGGATAAAAGGGTTCATGCCTTTCACAAGGTCAATATTTTAAAGCATAGTGCAGCTAATTTGAATTCTTCTAGACTGATTGCCTAAATAAGAACCCATCTGTCGTACTATTTATCCAAGGCTGGTGGGAGGGAGAATAGATGGATCATTGCCTTTCTGAAGGGTATTAGCGCGAATTTAAACTCAAATCGACCTATCCAGGATTTGAACTCTAGTTGCTGATTCTATTTTCCACGAGGATAATCGTTATGCTATGCGCGCCTCTGAATTTGCGTACCTTGCTAATAGGGTATATATAATGTTCTTTATAAGTTAATCACTGAAAAGTTGGCTACTTTGATATTTCCAATTAATGAAAGACACGTGTATCAATGCAAAGAACAAAGCTCGAAGAACTGTTTATCAATGCTTTTCACATTATGAAAAAGGGTTTTCTGAGATTTTATTTCAAAATAGAATATACTACTATTTTTCTTAGAAAGCAGGATTTTCTTTACATCTAATTTAAGTATCAATATTATGTAATACAGATGTAGTAATCTACCTGACAAGAAGAGGCGAGGGGGGTGTCCTCGTGGTATAATGGTTAAAGTGATGGACTGCGGAATCGTAATAAGCGAGTTCGTACTCCAGTCGCGCTATTACGTTCACTTTCGGGCAAATACCCTTGAGAAAGGTATGAACCCCCTTATCCTCCTAGCTATGGGTTAAATAGTACTACTCCTGTTCTTCAAGGAGAATGGCTTTGGCATTAAATAACCTACAAAGGTTGATTAAAAAAAACGAGGCGAATATATATGTGTTGAAAAAATGTTAAGTATTTGCAAGGAACAGTGATCTTTGGTTTTTATTGCGTAGAATGAGTCCATAAGCAGAAAAGAAAGAAGAAAAAATAGAAAAGAAAGATCAAAGGAAATAAAAGTCATTGCATATTTCACTAAGCTCTCAGCAACCGACACAGGTAAAACATGGACTACCATTAATGGGTTAACGATCATGTAGAAATCGGATCTCACAGACAAAATAAGACGGGAATTCTTCCAAGCTGTAGCCGCGTCAGTACTAATGTATGGTTGCACTCTAACAAAACAGAGAAGGGATAGTTATTGTAACGTAGTGGCTAATGTGCTGGACTGCGGCCGCGAAAAAAGCGAATTCGAATACCAACCGCGCTATTACGAACACTTTCGGACTAATACCCTTGGGAAAGTCATGAACTCCCTTATCAGTACCGTCAACTAAGCGTT
The DNA here is from genome assembly GCA_963585895.1 of Sepioteuthis lessoniana. Taxonomy (NCBI): domain Eukaryota; kingdom Metazoa; phylum Mollusca; class Cephalopoda; order Myopsida; family Loliginidae; genus Sepioteuthis; species Sepioteuthis lessoniana. The sequence goes on from OY757911.1 coordinate 2,725,025, forward strand.
AAATATTTCCACTATTATTCTTCCACAAGGATAGCTTTAACATTAATTAAGCCACAAAGGTTGATATGCCATTAAACAAAGAAACCAAACCAAACCAAAGCAAACTATCTAATAAAACGCTTAGAGAAAAATCAAGATGGGAACAACACAAGAATGCTGCTTGCTGTTTTGTGTAAATCCTGGAAGCAACATCCTAAAAGACAGCTGCTGTACAGCCACTTACCTCCCATCGTACAACTGCTCCACGTTGAACGAACAAGACATGCTGGGTATTGCTGGTGAAGTAAGAGCGAACTCATAAGCGACGTTCTACTTCGAACTCCAACACATAGACACACACCAGTGTTGGCCAACCAGTAAAAACTTACATTCATCATGTCTGTGTGGACACTGGATGTTGTCTAAAAGACTTGATCATGGTGATAATGAGACAGCTGGTAAGTTTCACATTGGAAAGGTAAGTAGTTTCCACACTGATTAACTTTTGAAAGATGTTTCTGGTGAAAAAAAAAGAAGATTAAAACAAATGAATCTTCTGAAATATATCGTCTATTCCTTGACTTGGCACTGCCAAATAATTTTTTAGTGTGTTTTAAAAATAAGAGCCTGAATTTTAGATCGTGCATCTAATCTGTTATTCGGGCAATATTTTTTCTTTCTTGCAAGCTGTTATGTTTTGATGTAATCGTCAAACAAAGGCCATAAAAAGTGGGAAATATTTTTGGAGAATTTTGCCTTTCATCTGCTTTTAGTTAAAGTCTAAAGAAAGATACCAAACATTAAAATTTAAAAATAGGTTGTACTTTTCATTCAAAAGGCATTCACATGAACATTTTTACTTTCTTTTAAAAATTGCATTAACGTTTTAAAGCCCAAATCAAAAGAAAATTATTTTTTTTAGCTTCAGGGGCCTTTAAAAGCGTTGTTAAAAAATGAACTTCTAAGGCTTCTAAAAAAAGAAGCCATATTACTTTGCTTAGTGGTGGTACAAGGCCGGATGTAAGGGGCACCTCGTGAGACTTAAACTCACCAGATCCCCTACCTCAGCAACAATATCTCGTCTATTTAAAGTGATGTTAACACACGCCAAGCGAAGGCGCGAACTGCTAATGATATGTTATCGATCTAATAAAAATCTGATCTTTATGATGAAATAAAAAGGGATTTCTTTCAAGCTATGACTGTGTCAGTACTAATGGATGGATGCACCATCAGGACGATTAAAAAATGCATGAGAACAACACAAAAAGGCTACGTACTGTTATGAAGAAATTCTGGAAGCAGCATAAAACAGCAGCTGGACTGCCGTTTACCACCCATCTAAAAAATGATCCAAATAAGATGAACAAGACATGCTGCGCACTCCTATTTACCAACCCCTCCGCTCGGGCAGGATATGACTCAAGGTCAATTTTTAAGCGGAGTTTAACAGGTTTGATTTCAGAGTTTTCCTTCTCCTAGACTAGTTGCCTCACCAAGGCTGGAGAACCCAGCTGTCCTACTATTTACCCATAGCTGGAGGAAGAATAATTGGATTCATGCCTTTCCCAAGGGTATTAGTGCTATGTGAAATGCAATCAGTCTCGTCCAGGATTTGAACTCGTGTCGCCGTGTCCATTTCCTACGACGATAACCATTACACCACGGACATGCTGAGTACTGCTGTTGAAGAAAGACAAACCCACAAGCAACGTTCTTCTTTGGACTCCAACACGTAGACCCACTCGGGTTAACTGACCAACAAGGACTTATATCAGCTCTGTGCGGACGCTAGATGCAGTCAAGAAGACTTGCTAAGAGTGATGGTAGATAGCGACGGATGGCAAGAGAGACAGACAGACAGTGCGTGCGTGTGTGTGGGGGGGAGGGAACTCCGTATTATCTGCTGGATTTGATGATGATAAGTCTAGCTCCTAATGGTTAGAGTGTTCGCCAATGGCACGGGAGACCTGGATTCAATCCCAGGTCGAATAATACCAAAGACTCAAAAAATGGTACTTGATGCTACCTTGCTTAACACTCAACATTATATGGTAAGGATCAAGGTAAAGTGGAGCAATCCAGGGAAACGAGTAGCGCCCTCTCCAACATCTTGGTGCAGTAGCTATAGTAAAGAGAGCCTTTGGGTCACTCTCGACCACGATCACCAACTTTACTTACTTATTTAGACGCCTCAAAAAGAAGACATAATAAAAGCGAAGTTTATCTGACCAAAAAGTTAATTCCATTTTGCCATCAGCGGCCATTTGGAGAGTTTAGTTTTTACTATCTTCATTCTAAAAATTTCTTTTGATTGTATTGTGACAACTGTCACATCAGCATTTATTTATTTTAAATGGGAAAATTGGAGTATTATGAAAAATCCATTTTGAAATTAATGATTGAAAAAATAAGCAACGTTTTCGCCATATTCTGCATTTTTCTTTTAAGAAAAAATAAAAAGGCATCTCAGTAGTAGAATAATCTTTTTAAATTGTAGTTTTTGAAGAATGATAGAACGTGTCAAAAGTAGTATGCAAAGTACCATGCTAAAGATTTAAAACTCAGCTCTGTTCCACTGTCAAGCAAACAAATAATATTGGATAGCCCACGGCCGACTGTTGACTTGATGGCCGTGGATAGACCTCTTCTATTTTCTTTAGACACTGGCGATGATCTTCTCGACACTCATCTTTCGATGTCCCCTCTCCTTTCTTTCGTTGCGGGCCCCACGGTGTTTCGTTCAGAGGAACAAACATGGACGCATCTTTTGTTGGTAAGAATACAAAGATACTTTTGTGTACACACTTCTTTTATTTATTTATATGATTTTTACGTAATCTCATATTACAATTTTTTTTATCTAACGTTTTATAATAATATAATAAAAAAGATGACGACAATTGTCCGAATATTCTTTATGATAAAATCTATCAAGCTTCATCCAAGAAATTTTGACAAATAGCACCACAACTGTTATTCAACATAGACGGCTTTGGCCTTAAATAACCAACAAAAGTTGATATGCCATTAAAGAGAGAAGCCAAGATAACTCTTATCCAAAGTACAATCCGTGTCCATACAAAGAAGTATGGATTACTGGATTTCTAGATCGAAGCCCAAAAGTTTTGCTTCATTAATATTCACCAAATGCTTATTTAAAATAGGTACGTGGTGCATTCAATAAGTTTCCAAACTATTTTGTACGGACATTAAAATTGTCGTAGACTCTTGAGAATTCAGAAAGTTATTGCTATACATCTTATGATATGACTGACCAATTTTTATGATTTCAGGTTCAAAGGAACAGCTACAGCGGCAATTGGAATACACTCTACTAAAGCCTTATTGTCACTGCTGGTGAATTTCAAAAATGCAATCTGACACTTTAGAAGAACGATATGCAATAACATTCTGTTTTAAAGTTGGAAAAATGTCACAGAAACGTATGGAATGCTTCAGACTGCTTTTGGGGCATCTTGCATGAATCGAGCATCAGTTTTTGAGAGGCAATAGAGATTCAAGGAAGGCAGGGAGTCTGTGAAGGAGAATAAGAGGTGTGAGAGGAGTTGATTGACCAAAGAGTTAGAGTTAGGGTTAGAGTTACTATGTTGAGGTTTTAAGGGAGTTCAGGAAGAGATTCCTTGGGAAGAGGCCCGCATTCTTCAAATCGGGTCAGTGGCATTTCCACCAGGACAATATACCAGTTAACAACTCCATCCTTGTCACAGACTATTTGGCCAAGATGGGCATCAACACAGTTCCTCAGCCTCCCTATAGTCCAGACCTTGCTCCCTGTGATTTTTGGTTATTCCCTAAGCTCAGAGGCTGTCGTTATGAGACAATTGAGATGAAAGAGGCTGTGACGAAGGTCATTGACACGCTCACACAAAAGGACTTCCATGGGACCTTCCAGAAATTGTTGGAACGGTAGAACCAGTGCATTGCAGCCGGAGGAGATTACTTGGAAGGGTACTAGCGTTTCATGTGTGTACTATCAATAAAAGTGCCCATGCGAAAAAAGTCTGGAAACTTATTTAATAATCCTCGTATATATCTATGTGTGTGTCTATTCTGCTTTATTTCATCCATAAGATCTGAAGAAGTTCTGTTAATTTTTTTCGTGTTTTTTGATTTTTCAAAAACGCATAACAGGATGCAAATAAATTTATAATCCTAATGTGATCTGTTTGTTGTTTTTTCTTAATGTATATATATATATATATATATATATATATACCTAACCTCTCTGCAAGTTTAGGATGTAACACCAGGTCAATACATATATATATATATATATATATATATATATATGCAGCTGAAACCATATATCTGTGGGCAGTTAATTAGTTTTAGATCAGTATACTTGCAGTCATATAAATGTGTGCAAATTATTAGTTTTAGATAGGAATCATTAAAACTGTACAATTCATTTGTACTTGAAACTAGATAACTGCATGCAAGATAAAAATATATACAACTGCATTTTTTTTAGTTGTAGATAAATCGTTCTTTTTTGTTTTATTTAGTTTTTTTTTTTCTTGGATTCCTTTTATTCCCTGCGTTTTGTTAATTTGGAGTTCATGTCAGTTCATGATATGAAAAAAGAAAAAAAAACAATGATATCGTGACTGAAATATGAGAAATCTGATGGTCATTTGATGGGTCATCACCTGATTCGGATGTTGGGACCGGATATGCTGGAGAAATGCTCGCGCGAAGTTGGAGACTACTTCCGGTTAGACTTAGCAACAACAGCCAGAAACGTCGACGAAAGAATGAATAAATAAATAAATAAATAAAATAAAAAAAAAAAAACGGCAGCAGCAAAGAAGGAGGAGGTAGAGGTGAAAGTGGCAGACACGACTGGCAATGTCAATATGGAAAAGCAGACGAGCTGACAATAGTAACGGAAGAAGCATGAAACGAGAGAAAGTGGTGCGAATTTCATGGGCGCGCTGCTCTGAACAAAAACGGCTTTATAAAAAAGAAAAAGAAAAGGAAAAAAAAAATGGAAAATAGTTAGATTCTTGATTATATACTTGTTGGTATATGGCCGAGAATCACCGACTGACAAGAGTGCATCAAACGTTGAAACCTTGCAAATAAAAACTAAGTTCTTATTTTAAGTGACATTGCAACAAAGTGCCCTCTTTATTAACATACAGTCTCCCGACGCTCTGCGAAAATTTTTCTGAATAAATAGCTTAAAATGAAAAAAAAAAAAAAAAAAACGTTCCTTAGCTCTCTGTTGTCATTATGCTTTCTGGTGTGACAAAATTTCCCGAACTCACCGTCTACTGAGTTATATGGAAACTAGGAAAGTAAAAAGAAAAAAAGAAATAAAAGAAAAAAAAATCATTAAAATACAAAAATCAAACGTTTCAATGTAGGATTCTTTCTCACTAATCCTGTAACCAAGTTTGGCCATGGGTGGAGGATCTATCTATCTATCTATCCCTGTCTCTTCATATCTATCTATCGATCTATCCTATATATCTAATATATATGTATAAAGAGGATTTGGCATTAAATAACCTACAATGGTTGATATGCCATAAAACCCAACCAAACTAAATCCTATATATTTAATATATATGTATAAAGAGGATTTGGCATTAAATACCCTACAATAGTTGATATGCCATAAAACCCAATCAAACCAAATCCTATATATTTAATATATATGTATAAAGAGGATTTGACATTAAATAACCTACAATGGTTGATATGCCATAAAACCCAACCAAACCAAATCCTCTATATTTGATATATATGTATAAAGAGGATTTGACATTAAATAACCTACAATGGTTGATATGCCATAAAACCCAACCAAACCAAATCCTCTATATTTAATATATATGTATAAAGAGGATTTGACATTAAATAACCTACAATGGTTGATATGCCATAAAACCCAACCAAACCAAATCCTCTATATTTAATATATATGTATAAAGAGGATTTGACATTAAATAACCTACAATGGTTGATATGCCATAAAACCAAACCAAACCAAACCAAATCATATATATTTAATATATATATATAAAAAGGATTTGGCATTAAATAACCTACAATGGTTGATATGCCATAGAACTAAACTTAACAAAATCATATATATTTAATATATATGTATAAAGAGGATTTGGCATTAAATAACCTACAATGGTTGATATGCCATAGAACCAAACCAAACCAAACCAAATCATATATATTCAATATATATGTATAAAAAGGATTTGGCATTAAATAACCCACATTGGTTGATATGCCATAAAACCAAACAAAATCATATATATTTAATATATATGTATAAAAAGGATTTGTCATTAAATAACCTACAATGGTTGATATGCTATAAGACCAAACCAAATCCTATATATTTAATATATATGTATAAAGAAGATTTGGCATTAAATTACCTACAATGGTTGATATGCGATAAAACCAAACCAAACCAAATCATATATATTTAATATATATGTATAAAGAGGATTTAGCATTAAATTACCTACAATGGTTGATATGCCATAAAACCAAACCAAACCAAATCATATATATTTAATATATATTTATAAAGAGGATTTGACATTAAATAACCTATAATGGTTGATATGCCATAAAACCAAACCAAACCAGATCATATATATCTAATATATATGTAGAAAGAGGATTTGGCATTAAATAACCTACAATGGTTGATATGCCATAAAACCCAACCAAACCAAACCAAACTCTACTACAAATAGGATGTGCCACTAAGTTAATTTTTAACTGGAGGATAGCAAATTTGAATTTAGAGTTTTCCTTCTCGACCGGTTCCCATACCAAGGTTAAAGAGCCCAACCTGTCCGAGTATTTATCGATAGTTGGAAGAAGAAGAGTATAAATACCTTTCCGAAACGTTTTAGCTCTCTGTGAGATGCTCATGTGACCTGTCTGTTGAAATTCACTTTAGTCAGTAATAACAATGGGGCCAGAGGTTATCTACACGAAACTATTTTTTTAGGGGTGATTACCTGCCCTTAGACTTTTGTTTTGTTAGTTATTGTTGTTATAGAATAAATGAAACACCTCGTGTGTTGATATCAGTCCTGATGTGTTGCTTCGTTATTTGAGTGGAAGTTATCTCATGTCTAAATGACTAACTGCGCTTGCCAGAAAGAAAAAGGTATGTCTCCTTAATTTTTAAGGGTTTAAGTCAACAAATTCCCAGTGTCTTGGTTCGAAATAACCGAACGGAAACTATTATTCTTAACATCTACAACTGGTTTGAATTCAGAGTTTTCTTTTTCTGAAGCCAGTTGCCATGCTAAGGTTAAATAGCCCAGTTTGTTCTACTTTATACTCAGAGCTTGGGGTGGGGGGAGAATATTCGGATTCACACTTTACCCCGCAAGAGTATTAGCGCTAAATGAAATGCAAACAGTCCCGGCTTGCCATGTCCACTTCATGCGACAATAACCGTTTTGCTACAACAACCATCCACGAAGTATTAAAGAGAATATAAATCCGGAGGTTTAATATTTGGTGATGACGGTAGATGAATAAAAACTTCCTGGCCAAATTGTAAAAGTTTGATGTACAAAATACTTCCCCCATGGAAATTTACACACACACACACACACATACATATACATATATGTTTCTGCCTCTTCGAAGTTTTTTTTTAATCGATGCTATTACTGTAGGGGCGGATGTGTCGAATACTGGCTCACCTGAGAATCGCTAACGTGACACTCAGATTCGTGGGGTTTTATCCAGTTTTTTTTTTTTTTTTTGCTATTTTATCTTATTGTTGAAAATATTGTGGTGCATTGTGATATATAGAGCCCGATAAATATTTTATTGATTATAAATACTTTTTATGTTAAATTCTTATCACACACACACACACACATATATATATATATATATGTATACATGTGTGTGTGTGTGTGTGAGAGACTCTTCACTACTGATGAGACCTAATAAAGTCGAAACATCTGTCCAGTGGCTACGTATGTCGCATTCAAGTGTTCTTCCGGATTTTCTGGTCACAGTAATTCAATTTACAATATAATTCTTCTGCTTAAAAAAAATGTTTGTTTGCTTTCTTGTGTAACTATGTCTCACTTTATGTTTTTGTCAATGAAAAGTTACGACCGAAATTACGTCCCTTTGTCACGTGACTTACGTCATGATAAAAGGAAGATAGTAGGTTAAATTCTCCTTGAAAATATATTTACAATACATAAAGTACGAAAAAATAAAAGAAACTAAAAAGAACTGAAAATATAATGAAAATGTATTAAAATACGTATATATACTGTATAATGATACACTCACATCAAAAATTGTAAACAAAAGTTATACCCTTATGCAGATGAACGACATTATCTTATCAACTGTGTTCATTATCTTTTCAAAAAATTGTAATTAAGAAGATGCGTTTTTCTTTTTCTTTTAGGTTTAGCGAAAGATATATTCTTTAGCGAGTTATCTACACTAGTTTTACAGTGTTTGTTCTCATTTTAAGCAATCTTTAAATCATTTCGTCCAGTTGACTTCCCAGACCGGCTTACCTCATAGCTTTTGAAACTAATTTATGACTTAAGGAGCGACATGACTGAACCAAAGTAATATATTTGTTTCATTTGCATATAAATTTCACACAACGACTATTTTGAGATAGAAGTGCTATGAATGATACTTCATTTATTTAGCTCGTCGAATATAGGCTACTACTCTGCCTACTTTTGATGGGCCTTTGAATACTCCTACAGCATCTCCTAAAGTGGGTAATCCCCTACTAAAAAGGCTATCTTGGATAGGACTCTAAACTACATCTTCTGGAAGTAACCCCTTCCTTAGTATTATTCCAAAACTCACGCTGTGGTACTACCTTTTAAAATCACATCTGTCGGTCAAATAAATCTGTTCGAGATTTAGTTTAAAATGATTTTGAACAAAACTCATTGGTGTCCGTGGTACTATTTACCAAACCCTCCGCTCGGGTAGGATTTGACACAAGGTCAATTTTTAAGCGGAGTTTAACAGGTTTGAATTCAGAGTTTTCCTTCTCCTAGACTAGTTGCCTCAACAAGGCTGAAGAACCTAGTCTGTCCTACTATTTACCCATAGCTGGAGGGAGAATAAGGGGGTTCATACCTTTCCTAAGGGTATTTGCCCGAAAGTGAACATAATAGCGCGACTGGAGTACGAACTCGCGTACTACGATTCCGCAGTTCATCGCTTTAACCATTACACCACGTGTCCGTGGTGTAATAGCTATCCTCGTAGGAAATGGATACGGCGACACGAGTTCAAAACCTTGACGAGGCTGATTGCATATCACATAGCATTAATACCCTTGGAAAAGGTATAAATTCAATTATCCCCCGTCACGAAATGGGTAAATAGCATTCCAACCTATTAAACTCTGGTTAAAATTTAACCTTGTGCCAAATCCTGCCCGTGCGGAGGGTTCGGTAAATACATACGCTCATAAAAATAAATACATTGGTATTGCGACTTAGTTGGAAGTGTTTAACAGTTGTAAATTATTGTTTAGGTACATTTTTGTATAAAATGTAATTGGAGACTATTAGTGTTAAAGTGACTTCCGTATAAAATTACCCAACAAGGTTGCTCAGTCGGCTGGGTCTGTAGAACACACTGACTGCACCTTAGCCAGGGGTAAGACTAACGAGTGTCCTAAATATGACTCTAAACAATCTGATAGTGAGGTTTCAGTGATGCTCGAGCTTTGGGGATTGCGGAGCACCCTTTCATTGCTATTGCTCCCAAGTCCACTCTGGCCCGGAATGGTAGCACCTGATAGGACCCTATCTATGGGTTAAATAGAACTAAATGCATACTTATGCGAAACTGAATTACTTGAATTAGAACTGTTTGACTAAACTGAATAGCTTAAATAGCAATGTTTTTCATTATTAAACTGTGTACTTACATTTATACTGCATGCTTATGCTAAACTGAATTGTTTGAAATGGAACTGTTTTCGACATTGAAACTGTACTTACACTAAATTGAATTGTTTAATATAGAACTGTTTTGGTATTTAACTGTGTGTAAGGAAAATCTATACTTATACTAAACTGAATTAGTTGAATTAGAAATGTTTTTGACAATTAAACTGTGTACTCATGCCAAACTTAATTGTTTGAAATAGAGCTGACTATTTGCATAAAAATTAATTTGGCGCTAAATAACCTAGAAAGGTTGATATGCCATAAAACCCAACCAACCAACCAACAAGGGTTATTATGCCATTAATCTAAACAACCACTTTTTGCCGGGCTATTTTCAAAGTTAATAGGGTGCTAAGTTAGGATCGAACTCACGACAATATTAAGAGGCTACTTTGTAAAATATAAAGCCTATTAACTACTAATCCAGGATTAAACAGAGAAAAATTTTGTTGGGAAAGTGAATACTTATCAGTTTTTACAGGGGTTCCTAACCCTTTCAGCCCGAGTGCCACAAAACTTAACTCAGGACGGTCAGTGGCCGCAATCTTAAAAGGACAGGAACAACAGCTTTCTTTTACGTTTATCGACAGATATATTTTTTGGCGAGTTATTTACACTAGTTTTACGATGTTTGTTCTCATTTTAAGCAATTCTTAAGGCATTACGTCATGTTTACTTCCCGAACCGACTTACGTCATAGCTTTTAGAACTAATTTATGACGTATAGTGGGGCATGACTGAACCTATATCATATATTTGTTACATTTGCGTCTAAATTTCGCATAATAAATGTGTCTAGCCATACTGAAGAGTTCTGATAGAACGAAACAGTCTGTCTGTGGATGACAATATATATATATATATATATATATATATATATATATATATATATATAGTTAAACAATATAGACTTCCTTTGTCTACAGATTTGTCTCACTATGCAGCTTTTTGATACCAGTTCAATTGCACAACATCTAAAAAAAATTCCTGCTCAAAAACTGAGTTTCAGAAAATTCTTTCCGAAAACACAAGTTTTAAAGTAAAAAATGATAATAAATGCTACAAAAACACACCAGTATAAGTAATAAATGCTCAAGACTTACAAAGTAGTAATGTACAGTCAACGGTCACATCGCTTTTGAAATATACACACCCCTGTTGATGGCACAAGATCGGGCAGAAAATTCTAGGGAACCAATTAATTATGGGAGGTTTATTAACCGATTCCCACCAGATGTCATGAAATTGATGCTGCGACTTGAAAAGATAAGGACAAAAGGGTATAGTCTATGTTGTTTTATCAAATATGTATCAACGAAGACATGCTGCCCAAATACACACACACACACGCACGCGCGCGCATACATATATAATGTGTGTATGGTGGCGCTCTGATGTTGTTTGCGATCGCAAAAATATGTAAAATCAGGATTAAACGAAGAGGTTGACTGAAGAGGCACATTAGACAGATGGTAACTTGACATTTGCTGACGCAGAGTGGTTTTGGTAAACTTCTTTTGGGGAAAGCAGCTCTATGTAGTACCCCACATACTCACCAAGGTTACGGAATCATCCAAATGAAAGCACGTGGTTCTTATAAAAATCGAGGATGTGACAAGCAAGAAACGAGGACTTCAAATCTCCTGAATACTGAAGATCACTAGGGTCTGTCTGCAGTTGTAATGCTACTTATTTACAGTCAATATCAAAAATAGCCCTGTCGGCTGGAGCTGTAGAATATACTGACTGCATATCTACAGAGGGGTAAGACCACGCTCCTCAACCAGTGTTCTGGATATGATATTAAAGTATTTGATGCCGAGGCTCCAGGTTTGGAGTTTAAGGGAATATGGAGTACCCCTTCATTGTCATTACTCACTGGTCTACTCTGACCCAGAGTGGTAGCATCTGATAGGGTTCTATCTATGAACCAAATAGAAACGCTTGATATTTAAACTGTGTGCCAAAGGATTTACTTTAAGTTGAATTGTCAGAAATAGATCTGTTTGATTATCTAACTATGTATAATCACTGACGTTTAATTGAATTGTTAGTAATACATAACAATACATAGAGCCATCTAACTCTGACTTATGCTAAACTGAATTGTTAGAAATAGAACTGTTTGATCATTTAATTGTATGTAAATAAATGACTGTTGTTTAATTGAATTGTTAGAAATACATAGTAATTCCTGGAACCATTTAACTATGAGCAAATGAATGAATACTGTTGAATATTATAATTAGTTTTAGATAGCTATAATTGTAACCACATCATCGTCTGCAAACAGATAATTGATGTTGAATTATTATTATTAATGTTAGATAGCAACAATTGAAACCATTTAACTGTGTGTAAACAAATGATTAATTGTAAATAGAATTACTAGTGGTAAATAGAAATTCTTGAAACAATTTAACTGTGTGCAAACAAACAAGCCCAGGCTCATTTAAAAATTTTATCAACAAAATGTATTTACTAATCATATATATTTAATATATATGTATAAATAGAATTTGGCATTAGGTAACCTACAATGATTGATATCCTATAAAACCCAACAAAAGAAATCCTATCGATATCAAAAGACGAAGAGAAAATTTTGAATGTTGGGCGAAGGGCTTCTCCGATGGGCATCGAGGGCTGCGCGTGGAATGAGGGCCGTGCGTAAGAGATTCCTTGTCTATATTTGCCCAGTTGGCTGGGGTTGTACAATACACCGACTGCTTTTCTATAAAGGGGTAAGAGACCCCACCCCCACCAACGAATGTCCTGTATATGACACTAAACAATCTGATGGTGAAGCTCCAGTCATGCTGAAGCTTTGGGAAATGAGGAGTACCTCTTCACTACCATTGCTCCCAGGTCCACTCTGACCCGGAGTGGTAGCACCTGATAGGGTCCTATCTATGCTTCAAATTGAACTAAACAGAGTACTAATGCTAAACTGAATTGATTCAGACGGGACTGTTTCGACATTTAAACAACGTACTTATGCTAAACTGAATTGTTTAAAATGGAACTTTTTGGATGCTAAACTGAATTGTCTGAAAAATAACTGTTTATATTTATAAAAATGGATTTCGCATTAATTAACCTACAATGGTTGATAGTCAAATTAGGTTTTTGCCCAGTCGGCTGGGGCTGTAGAATACACCGACTGCACCTCTGCAGACGGGTAAGACCCCACCCCACCAAACGAGTGTCCTGCATGAGACACTAAATAATCTGATGGTGAGGATCCAGTAATGCGGGGGCCTTGGGGAATACGGAGCACCCCTTCATTGCCATTGCTCCCAGGTCGACTCTGGCCCGGTTTGGTAGCACCTGATAGGACCCTATCTATAGGTTAAATAGAACTAACAGCATACTTATGCTAAACTGAATTGTTTGATTGAACTGAATAGCTTGAAACAAAAAAAAAGGTTTTTGACAATTAAACCATACTTACATTTAAACTGCGTGCTTATGCTAAACTGAATTATTTCGAATAGAACTGTTTTTTGACATTGAAACTGTATTTACACTAAACTGAATTGTTTAACATAGAACTGTTTTGAATATTAACCATGTGTAAACGAAAACTGTACTTACACTAAACTGAATTAACTGAATTAGTACTGCTTGACTAAACTGAATTGCCCGAAATAGAAATTTTTTTTCACAATTAAACTGCGTGCTTATGCTAAACTGAATTATTTGAAATTGAACTGTTTTTGACATTGAAACTGTACTTACAAATGGATTTAGCGTTAAATAACCTACAAAGGTTGATATACCATAAAACCAAACCAAACCAAATCAAATTAGGTTTAGGGGTCAATCTAAAAAAGAACATCTTTCGACAGTTCAATTTATCTTATGATAAATGTTAATTAAAGAGACTTAATTAATTGCAATGTTTATTTATTTATTCATTAATTTAAGTGCTTCCTTGAAAAATTGATTGAAAAATTATTAGATAAAAAAAGTTATCAGTGGAAAAAAAATCAGCAAACTATATAGGCCAGTCATTTGGGGGCTATAGAATACACCATTTGCATCTCTGCAGAGAAGTAAGACCCCCCACCACCACCACCAACAACAAGAAGTGTCCTGGACACGACACTAAACCATGTGGGGGCGCCTCTGGTGGTGTAATGGTTAGCAAGCTAAACTAGCAAGACTACACAAGTGAGTTCGAGTCTCATTGGGTGCCCCTTTCATATGGCCTTGTGCCACATCTAAGCAAAAAGCTTAGTAAATTACCACTAAACCATCTGGGGGGGGTGTCCTCGTGGTGTAATGGTTAAAGCGATCGATTGCAGAATCGTAGTGAGTTCGCACTCCAGTCGCGCAATTATGTTCACTTTCGGACAAATACCCTCGGGAAATCCTAATCCTCCCAGCTAAGGGTTAAATTGTACTACTTCGGTTCTTCTAGAAGGATGGTTTTGGCATTAAATAACCTACAAAGGTTGATATGCTATTAAAAAAATCAAACCATCACATGGTGAGGCTTCAGTCCCGGAGCTTTAGGGGAACGTGGAGTAGCCCTTGATTTCCATGACTCCTACATTTACTCTGATTATTTATCATACGTCCCACCAACGCACCAATATGGCACAAGGCCGTTTTAAGGTGGGTCCAGTGGCAGGGCTGAAGCCCACACGCGTCCGGCAAGGCCAAAAATAACTTCGAACCCGTCGGCATTCCCCTTTTTGGGACGCCTCAGGCGCCAGGCAATAAACCTACCCCGCCCCCGAAGGGGGTAAAAGCCGGGGGGATGGCCCCCTGAGGCTGGAGGAACTCTCCAGTGCCGAGGCACACCCAGCAGAACCGCCCAGAGATAAAACGGACGACAATTGGAGAGGAAAGATGTAGTACCTGTTAGGGTTCCAGCTATGAGTCAAATAAAATTGTTTAACTGTGTGTAAACAAATGACTGATGTTGAATTAAATAGTTAGTGTTTGATAGGAATACTTGAAACCAGTTAAATTAACTGTGTGCAAATAAATGATTGATATTAAATAGAATCATTAATGTTGGCAATATTTGAAAACATTCAACTGTATGCAAACAAATGAATTCTGGTTTGTTTAAAATGTTACTTACAAACTATTTCCTTATATATATATATATATATATATATATATATATATATATATAATGCTATTTGAAGAAAACTCAAACCTGGTTAAATTGGCATTATAAATCTATTTCGGCGAAGGATATCATTATACTCTTCGTCTCATCAGATGACTACACACGTTAAATTTGTGGTTGAAAAACAGCAAATATGGATTACTGTCTATATATATGTATGAAAAAAAACTATACAAATTTAAATTCTCAGGCGAAAGTAAATTGGGTTAAAAATATATAGTATTAGAAAAATGAAGAAACCAGGTGAAAAGTATTCTTGTAAATTAACCCATCCTAATTTGAAGATAATCTGGATTTTTCGTAGCAGGTGTCTAAGTTTTATTATATAAACCTGGATAGGGAATATATATAACAATAGCCATACATCGAGTACTCCAATAGATATATATGACATTCTTCAAATATTCTACATACGAATAATCCACACACATTGTCTTCTTCGGACGCTGACTGGATATATATATATATATATATATATATATATATATATATATATATATATATATATATATGTATATTATTCGGTCTAGTTAAACCAGAGTTGGGAGTAATTCCTTCAGGACAAGAAAATAATTCAAGAGCTGAATATTTAAATTTTCCTGGTGGAGAGCTCAATGTAATTTTTTATAGAGCAATATTTCTTTAAAGAAAAAACCAAAGACCGGTTATTTTAGGAGTATAAATTTATTTCCATCCTGTTTTTCAGTTTCTGGTGTGAACCAAAAACACGAAGAAAAATATAACAGGACTTCTTCTGATCCAATGGATAAATAAAACAGAATAGACACGTGGAGGGGGGGGGAAGAGAGAAGTGATTTAAAGAGTTACCTCCTCGTTTTATTGAATTTCCGTTTTTTATTTACCTATTTATTTTATTTTCAAAATTCTTCCCTCAGTTATAATTACGGTAATTTAACTTTTTATTTATTTATTTTATTTTCATATTAAGTTTGATAATTAACTTTTAAGAGAAATATTAATGCTTATATTAATTTAGATACTATTTATTTAGCTACCTATTTTTTCCTTATGTGTATATTAGATACGTTTTTTGTCTGGTTTCACTATTTATTTCTATGTTTTTAAAAAAATTGTTTTTAGTCTATAGTTTAAATTTAAATTACTGTAATTATAACTGATGGAAGAATTTTGAAAATAAAATAAATAGGTAAATAAAAAACGGAAATTCAATAAAACGAGGAGGTAACTCTTTTAATCTCTTCTCCCTTCCCCTCCACCCCACGTGTCTATTCTGTTTTATTTATCCATTGGATCAGAAGAAGTCCTGTTATATTTTTCTTCGTGTTTTTGGTTCATACCAGAAACTGAAAAACAGGATGGAAATAAATTTATACTCCTAAAATAACCGGTCTTTGGTTTTTTCTTTAAAGATATATATATATATATATATATATATATATATATATATATATGAATTTGTTTTAAATAATCGACAAGAGTTGATATGACATAGAACCCAACTATCCAGTCAAAAACTATACTTTTTATTCTTACGCAGAAGTTTGTTTTCTTTGGTGGGGGATGAAGTATTTTGATTTGATTATCACGTTACTTTTCTTACTAAATTTTTGGGGTTGGTAAAGAATTTTTTTTTTTTCATTTTTCACATTCATATGTATAATTTAAGATTTTGAAATTTTTGTATGAAATTATATGTAATTAAAAAATCATCCCACTGTTGCTTTTAAATGCAAAAAATAATTAAAGAAAATTAATTTTATTTATTTATTAGATCTTTCATTTAGATTTATCAATGTAAGCATTATTTTACAGAATTAAATTGATTAATTAAAAAATATCTATTTCGTATTTTTTGTTTTTCAGTATTTTTTTTTAATTTACAAGGAAAAATAAAACTTGAATAAAAGCAGATAATAACTTTGCAAAAGGCGCCCCAAAAGTTGAACAGCAAATAAATTTCTTTGAAAGTAAAAATCAAAGAAATTTTTATTGGAATAAGCTATGAAAAGAAGAGAAAGACAATCATTTTTGGCAGAGAGACATTGTTTTATTTTAGCTTATAATTTTTTCAAAATTTGGATTTTACTCAAAACGTGTTTTCATTCAAGTCTGTCTTTGCATTTTATCATTGGCTTTGTGTAATTCTTCTTTTTTTTTTTTAAATTTCAAAAATTCTCTTTCGAACTTTATGTACAAAAACATGCACCTGCAAAAGCGCTGCTTTTTTTTATTCTTTCCAAATCGATGAATTATCGAAGTTCAATAAAATTTATGGTATCTAAAGAAATAAGAAATAAAAAAAATTTGGAAGACATGTTTTTTTTTATTGCATTTTTTTTTAATTCACTTAGTGAAGGTACTTGTGAATGATTTTTACATTTTTTTAAAATGATAATTCTTTAAAAAATAAGTTTTCATTTCATTTTTATAACGGTTTGACTATTTTGTTCTGATGGCTATCTTATTTTTGAAGTACCAAACGCTGTCGAGTACAATGTTACGGTTCTGGGGTTTTTTTTTGGGTTTTTTTTTTTTTTTTTTTTTTTTACTTTTCGTTTTCGTAGCTTAATCTTTTTAGGGTGTGGTTAACAAAAAAGAAAAATAAGTCAGGCTTAACATTTTTTATATGATTAAAATTGACATCTATTGATTAAACTCTCCAACGCATTGCAGGTGACTTCAGGTATTGATTAATGTCAAAATACAGAATGAATAATTTTTACTGATTAAATGAAAAAATACATCTAAATTATTCTTTTTCTGGCTTTTTTGGGGTTTTTTTTTTTTTTTGGCGGGAGAGGGTCATTTGACGATATTTTTCTTATTTACCTATGAAAGTGAACCAATATAAAAGTGTTATATAAGAATTAAACCTTTGCCGAGAATTAATCATTATGAAAAAAAACAGATTGACGCTTTTGATTATCCGTACTTTAAAAGAAAATAATTATTCAAACACGTATGTTAGTCACTTACACCCTTTTACTTTAGCAAGCTCCACTAGCAAACCTACACAAGTGAGTTCGAGTCTCATTGGGTACCCCTTTCATATGGCCTTGTGCCACATCAAAGCAAAAAGCTTAGTAAATTACCACTTACACCCTTTTTCTTTTCTTTTTTTTCTTCTTTACAAAAACATTAATTTTAGGATATTTATTTAAAAAAATTAAAATCTGTTTTTGATGCAAATTTACTTTAACGGAGATTTGGTTCCTATAACTTTTAAAGTTCCATTGGTCTTTCTAATTTAAATTATTTTATTACATTAAAACTTTTTACACACACACACACACACACACACACACACACACACACACACACACACACGTGTGTGTGTGTGTGTGTGTGTGTGTGTGCTTTAATGTAATAAAATATTATTTTACTGATACATATATATATATATATATATATAGTATGTGTGTGTGTGAGCTTTAATGGAATAAAATATCATTTTATTGATATATATACATGTATTTGTATATATATATATATATATATATATATATATATATGGGAATATTTTAGTGTTGTTGTTTTGTTAGCAAATAGAATGTGGTCTATATTCTGAAATTAAATGCAGCTTAAATATAATTTATTTATATATAATTTATATTCGTTTGATACCGCGCCATTGGCTCTAATGAGTAGGGTGTTCGCTAATGGTCCGAGAGATCAGTGTTCAATCCCAGGTCAAATCATACCAAAGACTCAAAAGGGTAAGGGCGTCTTTGCCGTTGAAGATTATGGCGTTTGCTTTTAAATGTAATTCTATAATTATATAGTAATATGCTAAAACAAAAGTTACATCACTTTTGTAATAGATCCTCCCCTGATGATGGCCCAAAGTCAGGCAGAAAGTACTAGGGATACATACAACTATGGACAATACATAAATCAATTCCCCCCGAATACGATAAAAGTAATACGGGAATTCGAACGGATCCAGAAGAAAATATGTAGACATAAGATATCTATTATGTTTAATGAAATTTGCATTAACGAAGAAATGCTGCCTAAATATACATATATATATATATATATGTGTGTGTGTGTGTGTGTGTGTGATTGTACTTTTCTGTTGTTTCTTAAAACAGTTTGCCGCCATTTTAACATCCCTTTTTTCCCTTCAATTTACGAGGACCGAGAGATGTAGAGAGAGCATGTATAATTATGCAATAGGATAATTGTAGGTGTGCAGATGCGTAGCGTGATGCTTATCATCTTAAAAAATGGATATGATGAGGTTAGTTCAAATCCTGAACGATGCTGATTGCGTTTCTTTTACAGTTAATACTCTGGAAAAAGGAGTAAATCTATCTCTTGACCCCAGATCCCAGTTATAGATAATTAGTAGGGAAGACTGGGTTCTTTAGCTTTGATACGGCAACCAGTCTAAGAGACGGAAAACTGAATACAAACTAACTCTAGTCTACTGAAAAATTGACTTTGGGTCACATCTCGCTCGAGGTGGTTGTAATTGGATAGCTAAAAATGAGTAAAATGCTGTGATTGTTTTATAGAATAGTATAAAATGCTGTGATTGTTTTATAGGATAGTATAAAATAGATATGAATGACATAAGGATGCAGCGTGCAGTTTTATATAAATCCTGTTATTAGCAACTGACAAAACAGCAATTGTCCGGCCATATCTACCTTTCTTATCATACGAACAATCTAAATAAGTAAAGCTGGGCACTGCTGGTGAATAAGGACGAATTCATAAGCGACGATCTACAGTGGACTACTACAGTATTGGCCAACCAGTAAAAACTTACATTCAGCAGTTCTGTGCGGACACTTAGTTTTGTCTAGTGGACCTACCGAGCGCGATAACCGAATAACGGAGAACAGAATAGAAGAGAAGATATATATATATATATATATATATATATATATATAGAGAGAGAGAGAGAGAATCCAAGGAAACAGCGTTCTCGGCACGCATGATGATGATGATGATGATTATGATGGTATTACAGAATTATGATATTGTGATCAAACCGTGAAATAAAATTATGGTATAACAGAAAAATAACAACAGTATAACAAATGTTAAAAAAAGAATAGGAGAATAGAATAAGTGAATATCAGAAATTGAATAAAGCGAAAATTTCACTGCGAGAAGTGAAAGAAGTGAAAAAGAGAAAGAAGTGAAAGAAGTGATGGAAGTGAAATAATAGAAGAAGTGAAAGAATAGAAGAAGTAAAAGAACAGAAAACAAAACAAAAAAATGCATAGAAAAAGTTTTAAAAATGAAAGAGGTCAAAAAATCTTTTTAAAGAAGATGAGAAATAATTTAAGCGAAAGACGACAAACATATTGCTTATATGTATGTATGTGTGTATGTGCACATGTGTGTATGCATCTTTGTGTATATATGCGTGTCTGTACATGTGTGTGTGTGTGTGTGTGTGTGATCGTACTTTTCTGTTGTTTCTTTATACAGTTTGCCGCCATTTTAAACATCCCTTTTTTCCTTCCAATTTACGAGTTGCAATTGGACAGAAACGCCCCACTGACACTTGCATCGTGATACAAATGGAAAGATTTAAGGCCATGTTCTGGACATACCGGAAGCAGCCATGAGATTATCATTCGCTGAACCTTGGAGCAAGTGCATATATTTCAATTTATGAGGAAGAAAAATGATTTTAAAAAAACTAACAATGAAGAAAAGATCTTCGAATGTTTTTTAAATTATTTAATAAATTTGTACATGTTTTTGGAAGCATATGCTTGAAGAAAAAAAAAAGAGGGATAATTTATTTGGACGATCATTTACAATTACACTAGACCTTTACTCTCATAGATAATTCATTTTTTTATTTTGTATCCTGGGTATGACACTACACTGCATCTGAGGGTGAGGCTCCAGTTTTGCTAATACTTCCAGGTCCACTCTGACCAGAGTAATGGTTAAAGCGATGGACTGCGGAATCGTAGTACGCGAGTTCGAACTCCAGTCATGCTATTATGTTCACTTTCGGGCAAATACCCTTGAGAAAGGTATGAACCCCCTTATCCTCCCAGCTATGGGTTAAACAGTACCTCTACTGTTCTTCTAGGGGAATGGCTTTGGCATTAAATAACATAAAAAAAGAGTTGATATGCCATTAAAACAAAGAAACCAAACCAACTCTGACCAGAAGTGATAGTATTTGTTTGGCTCCCATATATGGGTCAAATAGGTCTGTTTTGAAAATTATTTGTGTTAGATAAGAATACTTGATACCATAACTGCATAAAAATTGTGCTAAGAATAGTTACTTGAAACTATTATTGTTTGCAAAGGATTATTACAAGTTACTTGAAAACATATGGTTATGTGTAAATTATTAGTAGTGGATAGAAATACTTGAAACCATACAACTGTGCGCAAACAATTGAATATAGACAAAATTGCAATAGAACAGTTGCCCAGTTGGCTGGAGCTGTAGAATACATCGATTGCGTTTCTGCAGAGGGGAGAGCCCCCCCCCAAAAAAAACCATTGTCCCGGATATGACACAAAACAATCTGATGATGAGATTCTAATAATGCTAGAACTTTGGGGAATGCGGAGTACCCCTTCATTACCATCACTTCCAGGTCCACTCTAGCCCGGAGTGGTAGCACATGATAGGGTCCTATCTATGTGTCAAATAGAACTAAACAGTAAATTTATGCTAAACTGAATTATTTAAAAAGGAACTTTTTAAATAGAACTAAACTGTGTACTTATGCTAAACTGAATTTTTTTAAATAGAACTTTTTGAATTTTAACTGTTTGTAAACAAAAATATTGGACCACCGACAAAGGAGAAAACACCATTTTTATTCACCAAAAACCTACTCAGCTTAAAATTTACATAACAAAGGAAAAAAAAAGGTGGTCGGTCGTCGGTACTAAACTCCCTGATGAGCCGTTGAGGTGAAACTTTAATTGGAGAATTCCGACTCGCGATTCAATTTAATTTTTGTATTTGGCTCTACTTCGTATTGAGCACTCTTGTAATTGTAGCATTGCGGCATTTTACGGTGGGTTTTATTTTTCTTTTGACCAAATGACTGCATATCTCTTGATTTTTTTCAACTGGTGTGACGAAGTTGGCCTTTTTTTTTCTTTTTTTTTTTGTCCTATAATATTTTTTCTTTATCCTCCGAGTGGTGATTAGAGATATTATCTCTTGTTCCTGGCTTTTTTTTTCTTTTTTCCTCGTAAACGTGAATGCTGGTAGATAGTGGTTAGTAAATATATATATATATATATATAAAGATGTTATTTGATCAACAAATAACATCTTTCAGCAGAATTATATATGACGTTTGTCTCTAGTGCTTTTGTGCAGTAACGCATAAAAAAGATAAAACTGAAGGAAAACAAATCGAATAGATGACGGATATCGAAAGGATTTCAACATGAATGATATGCACGCGGAACCACCTTTCCCGTGTGATTACGCAAAATCAATAAACGGTTGCTATGACATCAACGGCCGTTAGTAAACGCGTTTTTAAATCACAAACTGCACTAAAATGAAGATGAACGAACGTCCAATGTAATGTCGCTTTTAGTTGATCTGGTGTATATATAGATATATATTTTTTTAAATACCCTGTCCGGTGGCAAAAGCTGCTTGGTAGCGCCAGGAGTGGTAGTACCGCCTTGTGCTACCGAAACTGAGTTATCACCCTGGTTGGCGGCTGATGAGGACAGAGTATCGCATGTGCTTTCACACATTGTATGATAAAAGTAATATATATATATATATATATATATATATATATATATATATATATATATATATATATATATATATATCACTGATATGGAGCCTTTTTTATTCATAAATATTGGAAACTATTTTATCAATGTTTATATTAGAGGAGTCTCCGTGGCGTAATGGCTAACGTACTGGACTGTTAGCATCGAAATAGGTGAGTTCGAATTCCAGTCACCCTATTACCTTTACTTTCAAACTAAAACTCTTGTGAAATATTTTGAGTCCTTAGCTATTAGTTAAACAGTGCTATACTGTTATTCAACATGGATTGCTTTGTTATTAAAGAAACCGCGAACGTTCATTTGCCATCAAACAAAGTATACCTCATTAAATCTCGCCACTTCACGTGGGCTTATCACACTACCCTCCATAAAATAAGTCACAGCTCTTGCGTCCTCTGGTGGTGTAATGGTTAGCAAGCTCGACTAGCAAACCTACACGAGTGAGTTCGAGTCTTATTGGGTGCCCCTTTCATATGGCATTGTGCCACATCTAAGCAAAAAGCTAAGTAAATTTCCACAGCTCTTGCGTCCTTTCCTTCTTTTGGTTTCCACGTGCCGGTAGCAGAGGGAGCGCACCTTCTGTTCCTTCGAGGTAAGATTGTTCGTGGCATTACTACTATATAGACACAAGACAGATTTACAACCCCCACATATAATAAACCTACCAACATTAATCCTTTCACCCTCAATTTCCATAGTGAATGACCCATCCGTTACAAATGAACCATCCTAAAACAAAGTATACTTTACCTTATATCAGTAATCTGTTCCAGGAGACGCGATTCAAGTCGAATTTACGTGTCACAAGTCTAAACCGCAAATAACCAATTCCAGTTTGGTATTTTATTTATAAATGCATTTTTAATAATTTCGAGTCAATAAGAAACTTAAGCTTCTAAATAAATAAATTTAATTTTTGATATAGTAGCGAAAAAAGCTTGGCAATCTTTACAATACATCGCAGACACTTTATTTGTCAGTGTGGTTTCCTCTATGACATTATAAAATAAAATAATTTTTCAAGGTTGAATAACAAAGACAGTTATTAAAATATTTCTGCGATAGTAGAAAATAAACAAGTAAGTAAAAGTAAAGTTGGTGACCTTAGTCGAGGGTGACCAGAAGGCTCCTTTTCCAATAGCTACAACACCGAGGTGTAGGGGAAGGCGCTACTCCTTTCCCAGGATTGCTCCACTTTACCATTGATACGTACCTTATAATGCTGAGTGTTAAGCAAGGAGGTATCAAGTGCCATTTTAAAAGTCTTTGGTATGACGCGACCTGGGATTGAACCCAGGTCTCCCGGACCATTGGCGAACACTCTACCCACTATTTTCGAATATATACATTAAATTTTTTTATTTACATCGCGGAAGTAGATGATTGTGGATCGTCAGTTTTGGGACTTATTTTCAGTAACTTTTACAAGTCAAACCTTGGGGGTGTCCTTGTGGTGTAATTGGTTAAAGCAATGGACTGCGGAATCCTAGTAAGCGAGTTCGTACTCCAGTCGCGCTATTACGTTCACTTTCGGGTAAATACTCTTGGGAAAGGTATGAACCCCCTTATCCTTCTAGCTATGGGTTAAATAGTACCATTACCGTTCTTCTAGGAGAATGGCTTTGGCATTAGATAAGCTAAAAAGGTTGATATGCCATTAAACAAAGAAACCAGGTTTTTTTTATATCATCAATAAACGTAATATTTATTGAAGATACGTCGACGACATACTCCTTTTCACTTATAGCATCGATGAGATCAACATAATACAAGAGACTTTTCAAAATAACTCCATTCTTAACTTCACAAAAAAACTCAATATTAACAATAAAATCCCATTTTCGGTGGTTTTAGAAGTCTAGTCGAAGTGGAATCAACCTGTTGATCAAATTATTTAACACGCAAAATAATTTGATGGATGTTCACCAGGCAGACATAAGCAAAATATTGCTCTGCTTTTTCCACCTCAAACTTAGTTTCTTATATGCTCATTAATTCTCGCCACTTCACGTGGGCTTATCACATTCCCCTCCATAAAATAAGTCACACCTCTTGCGTCCTTTTCTTCTTCTGGTTTCCGCGTGCCGGTAGCAGAGGGAGCACACCTTCTGTTTCTTCGAGGTAAGGTTGTTCGTGGCATTACTACTACATAGGCACAAGACAGATTTACAAACCCCACATATAATAAACCTACCAGCATTAATCCTTTCACCCTCAATTTCCATTGTGAATTACCCTTCCGTTATAAATGAGCCATCCTAAAACCTCTTATTTCTAGAGCTTAATTACTATCTTCCTTAATGAGCTCAAAAATATTTTTAAAAAACATTTATGATTATGGGTTTCCCAACTACAATGTTGATACAGAAATTAAACATTTTATTTATAAAACTGAACAACATAATATAGACAATACCTTAAACCATAAATAATCAATAAACCTTTACAACAAAAACCAATTTCATAATATGAATAAGATAGATGAACATATATTAAAAAACCTTATCCAAAAAATGTTCTCCCTTAGATCTAACCAAAAAAATAAGACTCATTTACTACAACAAATTTAAAACTTATAACCTAATCATTTCTAAAGCGATGGACTGCGGAATCATAGTAAGCGAGTTCGTACTCCAGTCGCACAATTACGTTCACTTTCGGGCAAATACCCTTGGGAAAGGTATGAACCCCCTTATCCTCCCAGCTATGGGTTAAATAGTACCACTACTGTTCTTCTGGGAGAATGGCTTTGGCATTAAATAACCTACAAAGTTTGATATGCCATTAAACAAAGAAACCAGCCAAAACCTAATCATTTCCAATAACTCTTTATTAAGACGTCTTACTATGCACCTTCATGATTCTAGCTCTATAGCCTTACATCTTAAAGTCCATTCTTTTCCCAAATTCAAATTTTGAAAAATTCTAGTTAAAAACACCACTATAATAGCACACGAAATTAATAAGCGACGACGACAAATCCTAGAAGCCCTACATATCGAATCAAAAAACCTATAACTAATAGAATTAACTTTGAAAATGACGACAATGTTTTGAAAGGCTTTTAGATGGCCTATAAAACGTCCGAAGGCACCTGGGACATTTTTGGTAAATTCATCCACCAATTCCAACCTTAAAACCAAGACACTTATCAGGAAACTCGAAAGGATCTTAATAAAATTATATAGACAATATGTGTCTTTATTATTTAATCAAATATATTTCATCTGAAGGTTTTTATAATACATCTAAGTTAAACTTTATACTTATAAGAATTTGTAAAAGCCTGTAATAAATCTATAATAATACCAAGAAAGTGAATTTTTTCTCTTGTCTTTATGTAAAACATATAAATATGAGTATCATTAAATAAGTTTCCAGACTTTTTTCGTGTGGGTACTTTTATTGATAGTACACGCATGAAACTCTAGTCCCCTTCGAAGTAATCTCCTCCGGCTGCAATACACTTGTTCTACCGTTCCAATAACTTCTGGAAGGCCACATGGAAGTCCTCTTGTGTAAGCGTGTCAATGACCTTCGTCACAGCCTCTTTCATTTCCTCAATTCTCTCATAACGACAGCCTCTGAGCTTAGGGAATAAGCAAAAGTCACAGGGAGCAAGGTCTGGACTGTAGGCAGGCTGAGGAACTGTCCTGATGCCCATCTTGGTCAAATAGTCTGTGACAAGGATGGAGTTGTGGACTGGTGCATTGTCCTGGTGGAAATGCCACTGACCCGATTTGAATAGTGCAGGCCTCTTCCCAAGGAATTTCTTCCTGAACTCCCTTAAAACCTCAACATAGTAACCCTAACCCTAACCCTTTGGCCAATCAACTTTGGTGTATTGACTTCCTTACTCCTCCCACACTTCTCATCATCTCTCACAGACTTCCTGGCTTCCTTGAATCTCTTATGCCACTCAAAAACTGATGCTCGATTCATGCAAGATGGTCGAAAAGCAGTCTGAAGCATTCCATGCGTTTCTCTGGCACTTTTTCCAAGTTTAAAACACAATTTTATTGCAGATCGTTCTTCTCAAGTGTCAGATTGCATTTTTGAAATTCACCAGCTGTGACAATCAGGCTTTAGTAGGGTGTATTCCAATTGCTGCTGTAGCTGTTCTTTTGAACCTAAAATCATAAAAATTGGTCGGTCATCTCATAAGATGTATAACAATAACATACAGAGTTTTTAAAAGTCTACGACAGTTTTATATGCCTGTACAAAAAAGTTTGGAAACTTATTGAATGCACCACATATATATATATAAACACACTTATATAGAACGGAATTTTACCGTTAGACTTTGCGATCAGTACTCATTGAGAACGAGTTAGCATGTTCACAAGATGTCTATATCGGAGAAGACAGAGGAAACTATGTTTTAAGTGAAGTAATTTTTTCATAAACTTTTCATTTTTGGGAAGCAAAAGTATATACTACGAAAGAAGATACAGAAATTTACTTTTCAGAACTTTTTTTTCCAGCTGAATTCCTGCAATGATCTGCGTCATCAATCTTCAAATGTAAGCTAAGTAAGCTCAACGTGTCTTTGAAAATAATCGAGAAAGTCATGACGTCAACCCAGGACAAAGTGACTTCGCTGATGTCAGAGTAAAATTGATCTTCACATATATGTATTGTGCTTTACTGTGTATGCGTTCTCGTAAAAAAATGTTTGATTATTTTATGCAGTCTAATCAAATTGTTTCACTGCGTAAAGCAGAAAATTCTCAACTAATTGACCGTTTCAAAAACAGATTTCGGATTAATTTTGAACGTTTAGGTGACCTTTAACTGAAAACATCCAAATCCGCTGAAGGACTTCCTTCCTCACTGTACACTGGTTATTTTTTCTTTTCTTTTCCTTTTTTTTTTTTTTTTTTTTTGCTTTAATGAAAATTTGGTCTTAACTTTCAGTTTTCTACAAATCCCTAAAATCTTCTTTATATTCAGGCAAAACTTGATCAAAACCAATTCTCTTCCGGGAATTGATACCATTTTAATTGGCTGTTAAATTAGACAGGAAAACAAACGCTTTTTTTTCAATGGTTTGCCAATCAGAGATATTTTCAGCCCTGCTGGGTCTATAGGTTAAGCTGACTACGTCTCAGCAGAGGGGTAAGAACACCGTTTGCAAACGAGTTTTGGGATATGACAACAAACCATCAGATGATCAGTCTCCAATCCTGGGGCTTCGGGGAATGTAGAGTTTTCTTTCATTGCCATTTTTCCCAGGTCAATTCTGAACCTGAGTGTTAGTACCTGTTAGAGTTCCATCTATGGGTCAAATAGAACTGTTTAATTATTAACTAGAATTGAGACTATTCAACTGTGTACAAACTAATGAGGACTGACTCGTTTAAAATCTATTCGCTCAGAAATTATATAGAAGGTCCCATCTAAGAGTCAAACAATCTGTTTGACCATTTAACTGTGTGCAAACAAATGACTGATGTTAAATTGAATTGTTAGTGTTACGTAGCAATACTTGGGACCATTTAACTTTGGGCAACGAATAAGTGAAGTTGAATTGAATTATTAGTGTTGAATAACAATACTTGAAACCATTTAACTGTGTGCATAAATTAATCACTTGTAATACTTGGAACCATTTATTGCGAACAAATAAATCTATTTATGTGAAATAAGAGAAACTGTTTATCTGTGAGCAAAAATTGAACTATTAGTATTGCATGACAATACTTGGAGCCATTTCACTGTGTTCAAATAGATGTATAGTGATGAATAAAATTATTAGAGTTAGATAGCAATACTTGCAACCATTTGTGTGCCAACAATAGCAATACTTAATTGTTTGGAAATAAACTAGCTCTAACTTTTTAGTTTGGTTTAATTTGGTTTTGATTTGGTTTTATGGCATATCAACCGTTGTAGGTTATTTAATGTCAAATCCATTTTTATGGAAATAATCAGTTCTATTTCAAACAATTCAGTTTAGCATGAGTACATAATTTGTCAAAAACATTTCTATTTCAAACTATTCAAGCAGTTATTCAGTTTAGTGTAAGTACAGTTTCAATGTCAAAAACAGTTCAATTTCAAATAATTCAGTTTAGCATAAGCACCCAGTTTAAATGTAAGTACAGTTTAATTGTCAAAAACATTTCTTTTTCGAGCTATTCAGTTTAGTAAAGCAGTTCTAATTCAGCTAATTCAGTTTAGTATAAGTACAGATTTTGTTTACACACATTTAAATGTCAAAACAGTTCTATGTTAAACAATTCAGTTTAGTGTAAATACATCTTCAATGTCAAAAAACGGTTCTATTTAGAATAATTCAGTTTATCATAAGCACACAGTTAAAATGTAAGTAATCAGTTTAATTGTCAAAAACATTTCAATTTCAAGCTATTCAGTTTAATCAAATAATTCAGTTTAGCATAAGTATACCGTTAGTTCTATTTAACCCATAGATAAATATCAGGTGCTACTACTCCGGGCCGGAGTGGACCTGGCAGAAATGGCAATGAAGGGATGCACCGTATTTCCCAAGGCCCTAGCATCACTGGTACCTCACCATCTGACTGTTTAGTGTCATATCCAGGACACTCGTTTGGGGGGTCTTACCCCTTTTTAGAGGTTCAGTCAGTGTATTCTACAGCCCCAGCCGACTGGGCAAATAAAAATTATTGTAAAATCCTTAGCAATTAATTTGACTTATACACATAATACCCTTACTCAGCCACTAATGCTTGCAGTAATTCTTGATCACAAGCAATCTCTTTATTTCTAATTTTTAAAGCATTTCTATAGTAAAATAATTTCCTTGTACTTCTATATTAGAAATCATTAGCAATCTACTTCATTGTTACTTATTATGATACGTTTAGAATTTGCATGTCCTAAAAATACGCATAATTATACATGTATTCTAAAGTCTACACACCACTGTAGATAACTGGTTGAAGATCAACTGAAAGGGAGTCTTCGTGCTGGACTACGACATTGTAGCAGACGAGTTCGAACTCAAGTCGCGCCATTACATTTACGTTCGGACTAATACCCTTGGGAAAGGTATGAACCCTGTTATCCTCCAAGCTATGGATTAAATTGAATCACTACTGTTCCTCTCTAAGGATGTCTTTGGCATTAAATTACCGACAAAGGTTGAAGTGCCATTAAAAAGAACCATAACCGAAACGATCGACTGAAGCCGAGAGGAGAGCACAAATGATCAATGAACAAGATATTTTCGCTTCTTTAAGTTGATCCAATAAAACGGCTTTATGGCCTGAATAATCGAATTTCATTATTTGCAAATTAAGTAAGTTGACGACCTTAGTTGAGGGTGACCAGAAGGCTCCCTTTTCGATAGCTACTACACCGTGGTATAGGGCAGGGTGCTACTCCTTTCCCTGGATTGCTCCATTTTACTCTTGATACGTACCTTATAATGCTGAGTATTAAGCAAGGAGGCACTAAGTACCATTTTTTGAGTCTTTGATATGACTCGACCTGGGATTGAAGACTCTAACCGTCGTGCCAATGTCCGGTTTAAACTTAATTTATTCGAGACTTTTAAGGTTTGGTTCAAATAAATGGATGTCCTTACTAACCAAAATTTGGCTGTGTCAGGACTACTGTATGGATGTCCCTCCTGAACGCTAACGAAACGCATGGAGAAAGATCTGGATAGGAACTACACAAGAATGCTTCCAGAACTCTACAAAACAGCAGCTGTACAGCCACTTACTTCCCATCTCATAAATCATCTAAGACGTACAAGACATGCTGGGCACTGCTGTTGAATTAAGGACGACTTATAAACGACTTTATTGTATGGACTCCTACGCATGGATGCTACAATGTTAGTCGACCAGCAAGGACTAACGTATATCAGTTATGCGCGAACACAGGATGCTGTCTAGAGGTTCTGCCTGGTACGATGGGACGACGGGTGTTAAGGATGGATGGTGAGAGAGGCCCAGCGAAGTCCCTCCAATTTGCATGACTTGATAATCATGATGAGTTTAATATATATACAAATTAGCAAAACTTATTAATATTGATTCTCTTGATGTATATACATACATACATATATATATATATATATATATATATATATATATACGTGGTGCATTCAATAAGTTTCCAGACGTTTTTGTACAGGCATTTAAAATTGTTGTAGACTCTTGAAAATTTACTATGTTATTGTTATAAATCTTATGAGATGACTGACTAATTTTTATGATTTCAGGTTCAAAGGAACAGCTACAGCAGCAATTGGAATACACCCTTCTAAAGCCTGATTGTCACAGCTGGGGAATTTCAGAAATGCAATCTGACTCTTTAGAAGAACGATATGTAATAAAATTGTGTTTCAAACTTGGAAAAAGTGCCAGAGAAACGCATGGAATGCTTCAGACTGCTTTTCGACCATCTTGCATGAATCGAGCATCAGTTTTTTGAGTGGCATAAGAGATTCAAGGAAGGCAGGCAGTCTGTGAGGGATGATGAATGGTGTGAG
This sequence comes from Sepioteuthis lessoniana, assembly GCA_963585895.1. Lineage (NCBI taxonomy): Eukaryota > Metazoa > Mollusca > Cephalopoda > Myopsida > Loliginidae > Sepioteuthis > Sepioteuthis lessoniana. Next base: position 2,756,373 of record OY757911.1, read on the forward strand.
AGGAGCAAGGAAGTCAATAGACCAGACTTGATTGGCCAAAGGCTTAGGATTAGGGTTACTATGTTGAGGTTTTAAGCGAGTTCAGGGAGAGATTCCTTTGGAAGAGGCCTGCACTGTTCAAATCGGGTCAGTGGCATTTCCACCAGGACAATGCACCAGTCCACAACTCCATCCTTGTCACAGACTATTTGACCAAGATTGGCATCAAGACAGTTTCTCAGCCTCCCTATAGTCCAGACGTTGCTCCCTGTGACTTTTGGTGATTCCCTAAGCTCAGAGGCTGTTATGAGATAATTGAGGAGATGAAAGAGGCTGCGACGAAGGTCATTGACACGCTCACACAAAAGGACTTCCAAGGAGCCTTCCAGAAGTTATTGTAACGGTAGAACAAGTGTATTGCAGCCGGAAGAGATTACTTCGAAGGGGACTAGAGTTTCATGTGAGTACTATCAATAAAAGTGCCCATGCGAAAAAAAGTCTGGAAACTTATTTAATGATCCTCGTATATATATTAGCGCTACTTGATAATTGCCCAGTTGGCTGGGGCTTTAGAATTCATCTACTGCTTCTCTGCAGAGGGGTAAGACACCCCACTGCAACGAGTGTCCTGACACTAAATAATCTAATGGTGAGGTTCCGTTGATGCTGGGGCTTCGGGGAATGTAGATCACCCCTTCATCGTCATTGCTCCCAGGTTGCTCTCTGGCCCGGAATGGTAGCACCTGATAGGATCATAGCTATGGGTCAAATAGCGTGAATAGCTTGAAATAGAAATGTTTTTGACAATTAAACTGTGTATGCATGTTAAATTGAATTGTTTGAAATAGAACTATTTGCATAAAAATGGTTTTGTCGTTAAATAACCTACAAAGGTTGATATGCCATAAAACCCAACAAACCAACCAACTCGATAATGATAATGACCTAATGATCTATCAATATATATATATATTGTCATCCACAGACAAACTGTTTCGTTCTATCAGAACTCGTCAGTGTGGCTAGACACGCAGGACGCTCGAAGCCGGGATCGAAACCCGTCCAACTTTACGTTAGACTAAGCTTCGGACCTGTCGGCCACCAAGTGGACTACGTTGGCTAAGGGAATTTTAAGGTATTTTATTTTTAGCAACAGCAGCAGCAGCCTTTGTTTACATTTATTTTATACCCTATCGGCTACCAGAGTGCTCAATTCTTACGAAGAGCTTTGCATTACGCTAGGGGCGGCCGACAATTCCTTCGCCAGAGTGCTCAACCCCCATGGGGGAGCATATATATAACGGAAAAAATTCAATTCAATGGTTCCATTATAGATTTATAACAACTATGATGACTCTCATCAGATGAAGATAATACATTTGTGCTATGATGTAGACATGCCTATCTTGTTTCCGGCTAGAAGAGAGAGAGAGAGAGAGAGAGAGAGAGAGAAGAAAAATTCTTTTTGGCAGAAGGTAACTTTATATGTTAATATTTAAGTGTTCTTTTTTATTTTATCTTATTTTAAAGAATTCGTTACATATAATTTAAAATGCTCTTTGTTTTGTCTGACTTGATAACGATGACCTAAATGGAGCTCTTACATTTGATTAAATAATCAAATACCAAGTATTTTTTTAAATTCTAATTTTACTGATTGACACAAGTGGTTCTCATCACAGAAAATGAATTGCGCAAACCAAGTTCATATCCAGGACAAGGAAACAGCCTTGGAAAAGATATAGATCCTTCTCTCCTACCATGGTAATGGGTAAATTATATTTATCTACCAAACTCTTCCGCCAGATTGATATACCAAAAATATCAGCCATTTAGTTGCAATAAAAATTATTAGTGTTGGATAGAATACTTGAAACCGTTTCTCTGAGTGCAAACAAATGAGCTCTAGCTTGTTTAAGATGTTTCCTACAAACTATTCGATTACAAGTTATATATATATATATATATATATATATATATAATGTGACCTAATCGATAAAATGAAACAGTTTCTTCCAGGCAGCTGTCGTATCAATACTGCTGTATGGATGCACTACTTGGACGCTAACTAAACGGCTGGAGAAGAAGGTAGACGGCAATTACACAAGAATGCTACGAGCAATATTGAACAAGTCCTGGCAGCAACACCCCACAAGACACCAACTATACGGCCACCTGCCTACTATCACGAAAACTATCCAAGTTAGACGCACCAGACATGCAAGACACTGCTGGAGAAGAAGTGATGTTCTCTTATGGACCCCCAAATATGGCCGAGCAAAAGCAGGACGACCAGCTCGAACATATATTCAGCAGGTATGTGAGGATACGGGATGTAGCCCTGAAGACCTGCCAGAGGCGATGAACGATAGGGAGAAGTGGCGAGAGAGGGTCAGGGATATCCGTGCTAGCGGCACGACATGATGATGATGATGATGATAGACTATTCGCTTTCAAGTCACACCACACATATGTATACTATTATATATAACTTGAAAGAAAAAAATTTGCAGGTCATATATATATATATATATATATTCGAAAAACAAAAATCGGTCTCATTAGGATTATAAATTTATTTCCATCCGGTTATGAGTATTGATAAATATCAATAATTCCAAAACAAACAGGAATTCTTCAGATCCAATGGATAAATAAAATGACATACAGAATAGATACAGGAGGGAAGTGTGGGAGGTGGTAGAAGAGGGCTGAAGAGTTACCTCCCCGTTTACCCACCTCCGGTTTATATATATATATATATATATATATATATATATATATATATATATTTGCATTAAATAACCTACAAGGCTTCATATGGCATAAAACCAAACTCTTCTGGAGCAGAATGCGACAGGGGATAAAACTGGTTTTAGGTCGGCTTTTTCTTCTCAAATATTTACTTAACCAAAGCTAAGTAATCTAGTCTGCCATACTATTTGCTGATGGTTGGGAAAGGAAAGGATGGATTCATGCCTTTGCCTAGGACATTAGCGTGAAGTGAAACCATTGATGAGGCAAACTGGGTTCTCTAACATTGTAATCTAGCAAAGTAGTCTCAGAACCAGGATACGTGCGGTGAGCAAACCCACTTCTTATAAACCTACTTGCTACTGAAACCAGAGCCCCATCATTTATGGGATCGGAATGAGACCCTATTTTCAACAAGAGGTCCACAGGGGACATACGGACACAACAAAATGAGGAACCACTTTTCTCTTCTTTGAAAGATGTTTTTTTCTATTGAGACTTCAATACCTTTTACGTTGGCATAACTTCTTTTAAATAACGGACTAGGTTTCAAGATATCTATTTATAAGTATTAGGGCAATTAAACACATCGCATTATTTTAATATCGTTACCAACTTTATGAATAGAGAGAGATTAAATTTGATTTATAGGGACAATCTTTGATTTGACGTATATCTCAATCAAAACGATAAGTATCGAGTAGTACTTCTTTAGTTGGTAAGGATTCACTCAAGGGTATTTGAGGGGCTATGGAGTGAATGAACTTAGAGGGACTAATTTCGGATGAATAAAACACAAATCAGACGAGAAAAGTTAATGAGATAGTTAAATCATTTACAATGCATTTCTATAGTAAAATCATTTACAATGCATTTCTATAGTAAAATCATTTACAATGCGTTTCTATAGTAAAATCATTTACAATGCGTTTCTATAGTAAAATCATTTACAATGCATTTCTATAGTAAAATCATTTACAATGCATTTCTATAGTAAAATCATTTACAATGCATTTCTATAGTAAAATCATTTACAATGCGTTTCTATAGTAAAATCATTTACAATGCGTTTCTATAGTAAAATCATTTACAATGCATTTCTATAGTAAAATCATTTACAATGCGTTTCTATAGTAAAATCATTTACAATGCATTTCTATAGTAAAATCATTTACAATGCATTTCTATAGTAAAATCATTTACAATGCGTTTCTATAGTAAAATCATTTACAATGCATTTCTATAGTAAAATCATTTACAATGCGTTTCTATAGTAAAATCATTTACAATGCATTTCTATAGTAAAATCATTTACAATGCATTTCTATAGTAAAATCATTTACAATGCATTTCTATAGTAAAATCATTTACAATGCATTTCTATAGTAAAATCATTTACAATGCGTTTCTATAGTAAAATCATTTACAATGCATTTCTATAGTAAAATCATTTACAATGCGTTTCTCTTGTAAAAAAAAATTTACAAATAAAAGTCATTCATAGTGTGTTTTATAGCAAAAATCATTTATAATTCATTTCTATTATAATAATAATTTGTAATCCACTTCTATAGTAAAATCACTAACAATTGCATTTTTCTAGTAAAAATCATTTACAATGCGTTTCTATCGTAAAATCATTTCACGAAGGATGATATGCCATAAAAAAGTAAAATAATTTACAATATTTTTCTAGAATATAAATCCTTTGCTATATATTTTTATACTAAAAATCCTTTATTTCTATAATAAAATGATTTCATTTAGGTTTATATGCATTTAAACAAATGAAGTAGAATAATTAACAATGAATTTCTATAGTGAAAAATCATTTTCAATGAATATCAATAATAAAATCATTTACCATGCATTTCTAAAACCATTGACAATGTATTTACATAGTAAAAAAATGTAGAATGTATTTCTTTAGTGAAATCATTTACACTGTATTTCTATTGTAAAATATTTGGTGTCTATATATAACACTAAATTACATCCGGTTGTGAGGCTCCAGTTCTGGAATATAAAGCCACCTCTTCCTTGTTGTTATTTTCAGACCTAATCTGTCACGCAGTGATTTGTACCTATTTATCAAAGAAATGTTTGAAAATTATTGAAAACAATTGGTTGGTTGGTTGGTTGGTTAGTTGGTTGGTTTTACAGGGTATCAATCGTTTTGGGGTCATTTAACGCCGAATCAAGTCATTTTGATGAAAGTTTGTATGCTTCAAGGTCTTCATATATTCAAATATTTATTCATGGAGTACTTTCTGCGCGGACACTGATTTGTTTTTATATACTCAGGTATTGTTTATATCTTTATTGCTCAGGTCTTTAAATTTTTCCATAGAAGCTCACTGCTTTTAGGAAGGACATTATAATGTCCACTTTAGTTTTTAAAAAATAGTTCTTTTATACAGTTTGCCTTGTCTAATGTTTCTCTTGTTGGGGCCAGATCACTGCATTCGATGAGGACATGTTTTACGGTGTACGCAGTCTGGCATGCACGGTACATTGGTTGCTCTCCTTCTTTAAGCAAGTAAGAATGTGTAATCTTTGTATGACCTATGTGCAGTCTGGATAATTTTATTTCTTCCTTTCGGCTTTTTCTGAAGCTTTGCTTCCATTCTTCTAATATTGGTTTGATTTCTATGAGCTTTTTATATGTATTGCTGCTCCAGCTATGCGGCCTTCGTTGTATTTATTTCTTTGTTTTGATTTTTAAGTTTGTATATGGAATCTGAAAAGTTTTTTTTCTGGAACCATACTTAAGGCAGCTTTATCAACTTGCTCATTTCAACAGATACTTGGAAAAAAACAATCAGGATAAGATTTTCTGGTACAGAAATACTCAAAACCATACAACTGTGCAAATCATTTATATTGATTGTTACTTAAAGCCATAATTGTTTCTTAAGGATCATAATTGTTTTTATTAGTTACTTGAAACGATAATTGTTTATTATGAATCATTTACCGGCTCATTGGCCTTGTAGGTAGATTGTTCGCCAATGGTTCAAGATACCTGGGTTCAATTCCAGGTTGCGTCATACCAAAGACTTTAAAAATGGTACGTGATACCTCCTAGCTGAACATTCAGCAATATAAGGTATGTATCAAGGGTAAAGTGGAGAAATCCAGGGAAATGAGTAGCGCCCTCCCCTACACCCTCGGTGTAGTAGCTATTGAAAAGGGAGCCTTCTGGTCGCTCTCGACTAAAGGGAGACAACTTTACTTTTTACTTTATTGTTATTACTAGTTACTTGAAGCAATAATTGTTTATTAAGGATTATTATCATTATTATTATTTGTAACCTGAAGCCATAATTATTTACTAAGGATTATTATTGCTATTATTAGTTACTTGAAACCATATAATTGTTTGTAAATTATTGGTGTTGGATAAAAATACTTGAAACCATAAAATTGCGTGCAAACAGATGGTTATTACTAAGTAGAAAGAGTTACTTTAAACCATATTATTTGCCCGGAGTAGTAGCACCTGATAGGATCCTATCTATGGATCAAATAGAACTAAACTGCGTACTAATGCTAAACTAAATTGCTTGAAATAGATCTGTTTTCACATCTAAACTGCGTACTTACGCTAAATTGGATTGTTTGAAATAGAACTGTTTGACATTAAAACTGTGCCATATAAACTGCGTACTTATGCTAAACTGAATTGTCTGAAATAGAACTGTTTTTAACACGTAACTGTTTGGACAAAAACCCTGCTTATACTAAACTGAATTGTTTGAATTAAAACTGTTTGACTAAACGGAATAGCTTGAAAGAGAAATGTTTTTGACAATGAAACTGTGCACTGATGCTAAACTGAATTGTTTGAAATAGAACTGTTCATTTGTATAAAAATGGATTTGGCGTTAAATAACCACAAAGGTTGATATGCCATAAAACCCAAACAAACAAACATTTAAACTATATAAGTGTCTTTGATTTATTAGTAATAAATAGGAATACTTGAAACCAAGGATTTATCCGACTTCCCACCAATCCAGATTTAACACAAAGTCCTCAGACTTTGAGCGATAAACTTAGCTCTGCTAATCAGGTTGGTCTTAAATGAAATCAGGCGTGAAATAAATGAAATAATACGTGGGAAAATTATTTCTATCATCATTATCAAGTCTTGCAAATAGCCCGGAGTCCTCTAATTCCTTTCTCTTTCTCTTTCTCTCTCTCTCTCTCTCTCTCTCTCTCTCTCTCTCTCTCCATCCATCCCTATCGTCCATCACTCCTGGCAGGTTATTTTGAGTTGTTCTATGAAAGACTTTGCAGGACGGCCAGTCACTTAAAAGAATAACTGTTGTCAAAAGTTATAACTATTTACTTGAAACCATATAATTTCTTGTAAAAAGGTGTTTTTGGCATTAAATAACCTAACAAGGGTTGACGTTCCATAAAACAAAGTAATAAGAAAATTTAGTGGTGGGCGAATTAAATATTTGGTACTTATGCATCTATTTTACCGCAAAAAAGCCGAACTTTCCCGAGCGTTTCCGGGCCGATAACGGAAAGAATCGGAAATTCCAGAACGAAATTTAAGCAAGCAGATGATAAAATAAGTCAACCAATTTGTTGACAAAACGCATGAAGACAAAAAAAAAAAAAAAAAAGAAAATTTTAAAAAGACAATTTTTAATGGATAATGTTCCCAACCTTTCCAGGAGAAAAATAATAAATCAACAGTCAATGTATGGTAATTTTCAATATGAAAAAAATTGTTTGAATTTTTATCTTATCTATTGGGGCAGGGTATCATTTTTTTTTTTTTTTGTCTTTTCAAATAATTTTTTTCGTATTTATGCACTTATTGTACCGTGCAGAAGTAATAACGTGTTAATTTAGAAATCCATTCTTACCATGGGGAGGGGGTGTTTTGTAACTATTCTGTACTTTCACCTAACAATTTAATAATAATCCAGGTCCTGCATTTAGTGTTACGGCATTTCCAGGCATAACTTTTCCTCATTATTTTTTAGGTGGCAAGGATGCTCACATACCCGGCAACTTTTAATTTTGCCAATAAGGATTTTTTCTTGGCAGAATTGGATCGCCATTTCTGCACATTGTAGATTTTTGCTTAGCTGCGATAAATTCATGTTTACACTTGTTTGTAACTTTGTAAACAAATTGATTGAATTATTTTATCTTAAATTTGATTAGCTAGGCGTTTCGGCATATTCCGATTCTTTCCGGAAACGCTCGGAAAGTTCGGGTTTTTGCGGTAACATAGAGGCAAAAGTACCAAATATTTCAATGAAGACTTTTGGGTGATTGTCACTGAAATAGTTAAAAGGCATTGGATCAGAATAGGTAGAGAATTTAATCCTATTTATCAACCCCTCCGCTCGGGCAGGATATGATACAAGGTCAATTTTAAGCGGAGTTTAACAGGTTTGAATTCAGAGTTTTTCCTTCTCGTATACTAGTTGCCACACCAAGGCTGAAGAACGCAGTCTGTCCTACTATTTACCCATAGCTGGAAAGAGAATAATTGGATTCATATCTTTTCCAAGGGTATTAGTGCTATGTGAAATGCAATCATTCTCGTCCAGGATTTGAACTCGAGGTAGAGAATTTAATGCACGGTTTGCTGTTTAATGGCATGCCAACCTGTGTGGATATTTTAATGCCAAAGCTATCGTCGAAGAAGTCAATAATGGTGCTATTTAACCAATAGCTGGGGTGATAAGGGGGTTTATACCTTTCCCAAGTGAATTAGCGAAAGTAATAGCGCGAGTGGATTTCGAACTTACTCCTTACGATGTTGCAGTCCAGCACATTAGCCTGTGTGCCATCAGAGTACTTTGGAGCTGAGAGTGAAAGGCTCGTAGATAACTTGCATCAAATAAAATATATTCACCTTGCAATGAAGTACGCAGCAAGATGCTTCACTTAAAAGATTAAGTGACACCAGAAGTGTAATTAAAACTACTTAGAGATACTTCAGAGTTATATACGAATAGTGGGGATCGTATTCACATTTGGAGAAGAGAAAAAAATATCTTTAGAATTAATAGCTGATCAAGAACAAGAATAAAAAGAAGAGAGAGACAGACTGACAAGAGAGAGAGAGAGAGAGAGAGAGAGAGAGAGAGAGAGAAATAAGAAAATAAAATAAACGATGAAAAGTGGCTGAGAAACGGGACACTTAAGAATCGCGAGATAATCGACTCATACCCTAATCTCTCTCCTCACAAAAATAAATTAAAAAAACGAATAAAAAACTTTTATATTAAAAATAAGGGAATAGATGTATTGTCATTAAAACCAGAGAGAGAGAGAGAGAGAGAGAGAGAGAGAGAGAGAGAGAGAGAGAATGACCAAGTGTCCAACATCTGTGGACAGCATAACAACTGTAAGAGCAATTTGAAGGATAAAAGATTGACGTTCTTGAAAGCAGCAGTTTTTGTTAAATCATTAAAATTAAGTTAGCAATGAGTATGTTCACTCCTATGATGAATAACCATTTCGGATGGACAGGTATTGAAAGCTGCTTATAAGCCTGACTAAGCAAAGCTAAGTAAATAATAACCGCAATGATAATAATCACAATGATAATGATAATTCTGCACTATGAGGCACCTGGCTCCGATTCCTGGTTACTTCAAATAATAATTTGTAAGAAATTCCCTTTGTAAAATCATGACAATACATTTCCGTCATAAAAATCATTTACAATGTATTTCTCTAGTAATAATTTACAATGCGTTTCTATAGTAAAAATCCTTTGCAATGTATTTCTCTAGTAAGAAGGAAGTTACTTACCAAGTAAGAGAAACTCACCAAAAAGTAAGGGGATAGAAAATTCTCTAGCAATAATCTACAATGTGATTCTATAGTAAAAATCGTTTACAATGTATTTCTCGAGTAATATTCTGCAATCCGTTTTTTTTAAGTAAAAATCATTTACAGTGTATTTCTCTAGTAATAATCTACAATGCATTTCTATAGTAAAAAATCATTTACAATGTATTTCTCTAGTAATAATCTACAATGGATTTCTATAGTAAAAAATCATTTACAATGTATTTCTCTAGTAATAATCAACAATGCATTTCTATAGTAAAAAATCATTTACAATGTATTTCTCTAGTAATAATCTACAATGCATTTCTATAGTAAAAAATCATTTACAATGTATTTCTCTAGTAATAATCTACAATGCATTTCTATAGTAAAAAATCATTTACAATGTATTTCTCTAGTAATAATCTACAATGCATTTCTATAGTAAAAAATCATTTACAATGTATTTCTCTAGTAATAATCAACAATGCATTTCTATAGTAAAAAATCATTTACAATGTATTTCTCTAGTAATAATCTACAATGCATTTCTATAGTAAAAGATCATTTACAATGTATTTCTCTAGTAATAATCTACAATGCATTTCTATTGTAAAAATCATTTACAATGTATTTCTCTAGTAATAATCTACAATGCATTTCTATAGTAAAAAATCATTTACAATGTATTTCTCTAGTAATAATCAACAATGCATTTCTATAGTAAAAAATCATTTACAATGTATTTCTCTAGTAATAATCAACAATGCATTTCTATAGTAAAAAATCATTTACAATGTATTTCTCTAGTAATAATCTACAATGCGTTTCTATAGTAAAAAATCATTTACAATGTATTTCTCTAGTAATAATTTACAGTGCGTTTCTATGATAAAAATTATCAACAATGTATTTCTATGGGGAAAACCATTTACATTCTATTTTTCAAATGAAAATCTTTTACAATGCATTTCTCTTGTTAAAATCATTTACAGTGCATTTTTATTGTAAAAGCATTTACAATGTATTTCTATAGCCAAAATCATTTACAATTCATTTTTATAGCAAATAATCATTTACAATTCATTTCTATAGTAAAACATTATTTACAATTCATTTCTATAGTAAAACATCATTTACAATTCATTTCTATAGTAAAACATCATTTACTATTCATTTCTATAGTAAAACATTATTTACAATTCATTTCTATTGTAAAAAATCATTCCAATGTATTTCTTGAGTAAAAATCATTTAGAATGCTTTTCTATTGTAAAGTAATGAACAATTCATTTCAATAATAAAATCAGGAGCAGGTGTTGATTATTTAATGAAATGATCTTTATTTATAGTTTAGTAAGATTATCTGAGTTGATTGTAGGGTAGATTGGGTTATCTTTCCTTGGTACAGCAACTAGTCTAGGAGAAGGAAAACTTTGAATTCAAAACCAGCAACATTTTGCTTTAAAATTGACCTTAAAATACAATCCATCAACAAGCTGAAGTACTTACAAACAAAAAAAAAAGATTATTATTTATGACAGGAACCATTATGATAAAGAAGATACTTGGTTATTGTTGTCAGGAGAACCAAATCAACAACAGTGGCGCCGGGGTGATGAACCAACAACAATGATAATAACTTTCTTTGATAAAGGACCCTTGTTGTTAATTTTCCTAGAGTTTCTGGGAAACGTGCAAACAAGAATTAATTGTCATTTATAACGACCAGTATTTATGTTTGATTTTAACGGCATCTCAACCTGTCTAGGGTTATTTTATGCCTAGAAGGTAGGGTATTGTGTTCATTGTACAGTTACAGTAACATTTTTTGGTGTAGTCGTTTCTTAAGAGTTTTTATTTTTGCTCTAATATGAAAAAAAGAATTAACGAATCTATTTGACTCATAGATAGGACCCTAACAGATACTTCCACTCCGATCTACAGTGGACCAGATAGTTATGTCATAGAAGGAACACTCCAAATGCTACAGATTTCCAGAACTAGAATCTCCCTGTCAGATGCAGTTTAAAGTCGGGAGATCTTCAGGAGGTGTCTTACCCACCCTACAGGGGACACAGTCTGAGTATTCAAAGTCCTACCAACGGGGATATTTATGTTTTGGGTTTGAGCTAAAATCTTGTTGTCGACTTATATACCAGGTCGACTTATACCCTACAATTTACGGTACATATTTACCCGTAAAAATGCATTTATTCAACGATGAATAATGAGGAGTAAATTATCAGTCTTAAGACTAATATTTTGTTTTCCCACATTTAAATAGTTTGAAGTATTAATATTGAACTTTAATAATTCTTTTAAATAATAGTCTCTTGTAAAGGATCGAACAGTTCCATTTTATTCATTGACAGGACTCTAACAGTTATTATGTGCCAGGATTGGAGCCTCACCATCAGATGCAGTTTAGTGTCATATCCAGAACATTTATTGGAGTGGTCTTACTCCTCTGCAGAGATGCAGTCGGCGTATTCTACAGCCTCAATCGACTGGACTATCAAAGTTAGGAAATGCTTATTAGATTCGAAAATTGATATTTAGAATGGTACAGGCATTATTACATAATGGACTGGCTGAATCTATTGTTTGGTCGGTTGTGTAGAATGGTTTAAAACGGTATCGAAAAACCGATGGGACATTTAGTTTGATTGATGTGTGATGAACCCGAAGTCAAAGCTTGGCTCTGATTGAATAGTTTCTATCAGGTATACCAAACGGTTCCAGAAATTAGGAATAAGTTAGTTAAAGATCGCCTACGACAACAGATCGAATTCCATTTCTAATCTGATCACTGACTCCGCATTTAATCGAATACTTGATGTAAAATGGAAGTCTTCAAGAAATAAATACAATATGTGCTCATGAAACCGTGTCTGGGTTGTTTTTTGCACCAACACAGAAGAACGGAAAATAGTTGGGGGTAAGAGTGTTACAGATTGACCCTTGACCGAGCCGTCAATCAGAGATGCACCTGTGTAAATAAGCGGAAGAAGATCATGTGATCTAATCGGAAGTAAGTGGGTGTTATGAAATAATATATGCAGATGCTCGCACCGAAAGTGAACGTAATAGCGCGACTGGAGTACGAACCCGCGTACTACGATTCCGCAGGCCAATGCTTTAACCATTACACCACGAGGACACCCCCGTTTTTTTCAGAGTCCAGATGGTATTTGTATACTCTGACACAGCTTCAGTTTGAGAGAAATCTCGTTTTATTTTACCAGACAGCTTGGTTTTCCATATGATCAATAAACTGTCTATACCAGTCCAGGCCTTCCCTATTTGGCAATAATTTCAGTAGATGGGATATTGCTACCAAGGTATGTGTATTGACCTGGCAAGATTAAGTACTACGAACGTCAATATATCTAAAACAAGAAAATAATTTCACATTAAAAAAGACCAGAGCCAGACGATATCCCGCAGAAACTATAACAAACACAAACTACGAAGATGACCAAGCGCTTCTCGCAAATACAACTGCCCAAACCAAAATCCTGCTGGAGAACATGAAGCATGTTGCAGGAGGCATTAAATGTGAACGAGAACGTATAAAAAACAAATTCATCTGTTTTAAACAGTAAAGGCCAGAGTGAGAGCCAGTTTGCAGTCAGTGAGAGCGCCCCGCTCGGGGCTGCTGCCTACAGTTGGGCGGCTTCCAGTTGAGAGAATTGGAGTCAGTGAGAGCCGAGTCAAAGCCAGCTTGCAGTCTCTGAGAGGGCACCTGCTGGGACCCGTTGCCCATACCAGGACTTCGGTTGAGCAACCCTGGCCGAGAAGCAGAAGAAGTGCTAAGTGGGTCTTGAAGATAACACAGCGTGCTATGGTAGTATTTACCAACCCCTCCGCTCGGGCAGGATATGACACAAGGTCAATTTTTAAGCGGAGTTTAACAGGTTTGAATTCAGAGTTTTCCTTCTCCTAGACTAGTTGCCTCACCAAGGCTGAAGAACCTAGTCCGTCCTACTATTTACCCATAGCTGGAGGGAGAATAAGGGGGTTCATACCTTTCCCAAGGGTATTTTGCCTGAAAGTGAACGTAATAGCGCGACTGGAGTACGAACTCGCATTCTACGATTCCGCAGTGCATCGCTTTAACCATTACACCACGAGGACACAGCGTGCTATGGTCAAAAGAAAAAGTTATGGGTCAATATGGCAAACTGTTTTGTCTCACCCATGTCCGTCTGTTTCACGAACCACAGAAGCTTCAACTCCTTTCGAAAGAATAAAAAGACGTATATATTCTTATAAAGAAGTGTTGTCTTTCATTACTTCAATCGCTATACAACACGAGGACACGACAAAAAAGATTCGATTAACATGACAACAAGACACAGACAGAACAAAGTGGTGACAGAAGAAGGAAGAAACTCAAACTGAGTAGGTCTTCCTTGAAAATCGGCATTTAGAATTTTGCCTTTTAACCTAGGCTCCAATATCAACCTTTGGCGCTTTTTAGAATTACACAACGATCAAAATATTTAATTTATTTATTATTATTATTATTATTATCATGCAATAAATAAAATCAAAGCTACTAAAGCAGACAGGTTAAATCACTGTTAAAACACTTAAGCTGCTCTTTGGCTTTTTAAGATTTCAGACCACGTAAGTTAGTGTCTAGTTATCATATTTCTAATAAGTAGACGTCTATTACTAAAGATGAAATTCTTGTTGAAATTTTAAAACGCGGTGTTTCTATAAATATAAATTAAGTTAACTACTCCAGCCGTATCGTAAACAGCCAATACTTATATTAAACTTGTGGTTTCTTTGTAGTCATATGTGTACTCCAAGGGATACTCCAAGCGTCCAAATTGATAAAGAACGCTCAAGTGAGCCTCTTATTTACGCACAGATCTCCTTATATATATATACAGAGAGAGAGAGAGAGAGAGAGAGAGAGAGAGAGAGAGAGAGAGAGAGGCATTGACAGTAACAGAGAAATACCGATATATATATATATATATATATATATATATATATATATATATACTAGACGATCTGTGTGTCCGTTGGGTTCTCGTCGTGACAACGATCCATGAGCAAAGGATTATTAGTAGCATTTTGATGTGGGGTTTATAATAGGCAAACTGCAAGTGAGTAAGACCCCTGACCCTAAAAATAGAGATGCATTCAGATTATGACGCTAAACTGAGCTGAGAAGTGTGAAGTTCCTTTATCATTGGCATTACTTTCAGGTTCACTGTGATCGGAAGTCTGAGAACCTGTTAGAGTTTCATCTATGAGTCAAAAAGATCTCTCTGAAAATTATTTGTAAAAGACAAGAATACATGAAACTATTAACTGAGTATAGATTATTTGTATCAGGAGTTGTTACCTGAAGCAAGAGTTAACATATCATAAAAACCAACCAATCAAAAATTTTCTTAGGGGGGTAGAGTATTTGCAAAAGAAGAAATTAGGAATTGCACAAGTTTTTTTTATACGGGTTGTTTTGTTAGATTAAGGAATTGACAGAATATTTATCGCTGCCTCCCACTAGACAGGATTTGACACAAGGTCTTTTTTATAGTGGGGGATTTTAGGGAATGGATAGAGGGCAGGAGCTGAGATTCGTGCCCTGTTGGACTATGTTGGTCATTGGCTCTCTTAGTGCAATGTGAGCCTGATGACCCTGCTAGGACTTGGACTCACAAAGTGCAATGTGAGTCAGAATTATATGCCTGCTCATAGCTTGAACTTGACCAGAATGTCTTGTGCTATGCTGTGTTTGTCAGAGATTGTTCGCCCACCCGAGGGTGACCCGGCCTAAGTTGGAGGCTATTCGGCACATCGGTCGTGTCGATATTGCTATATGGATGCGCCACACGGACGCTAACTAAACGTATGGAGAAAAACCTTGACGGCAACTGCGCAAGAATGGTGCGAGCTGTATTAAACAAGTCCAGGAAGAGCTGTACGGCCACCTGCCACCCGTCACGAAAACTATCAAAGTTAGACGAAACAGACATGCGGGACACTGCTGGAGAAGTAAGGATGAACTCATATGCGATGTGCTCCCGTGGACCCCAGCATATGGTGAAGGAAACGTTGGACGACCAACTAGAACGAATATACTACAGCTCTGTGCCGATACAGGATGTGTCCTGAAAGACCGCCCGGGAGCGATGGACGATAGAGGCGGGTGGCGAGAGAGGGGTGATGATGATGATGACGATGGTTGTGTGGCAGTCAAATTAAAAATCTTAAAAATGAAAGATATTTTGTGTTGTTGATTCCCAAGAATTTTGTTGGTGTAGTTTACATACGGTCCTGTCGAATACGGATAATTTTGAAATAAATCTAACACACAAAGGAGAACCGTTAAACGGTGGAAAAACATTATGTGTCAATTCAGTTTAAATGAGAGTTAGTGAACCACGGGAATTGATTTGAGAAATAAGTCTGTTAACAGCCTCGTTCTACGATAGTCCCTTGAATTATTAATATTCGTATTTTTATTCCAATTTTTCAGGGTGTGACAGAAATATTTCCAACATTTTAAACTGATACCTATGTGCTGAAAGTGAAATTAGACAAGTGGTAATGGTAGCTCTATCTAGCTAATGACTTACCATTTTTTTTTTTTTTCAGATAGAATTAGTTATGATCATGACCGGAGCACACCATGTTTTTGCTGTTGTAATGTTTGTTTGATTGTTTTTGGTTTTGTTTTTTCAATTGGTGAATCTGAAATTGCTAGAGAGAGAGAGAGAAAAAGCTTTCCGTGCTCACTTCATCATAGATCAGAATGATGCTGTTCCGCAGAGAAAATCGATTAACCAATGGGCTAAAAATTTTAGAATCACAGGTTTCTTTAAAAGAAAGCTATCTGGAAATTTTCAGACTGTGATGCCATCTCCTTGACGTTCAGACAATAAACATGCTATTGTTTTTACATTGTCTAATTGATTTTTTTGGTTCCTTTGTTTAATAGCATATCAACCTTTGTAGGTTATTTAATGCCAAAGCCATTCTCCTAGAAGAACAGAAGTGGTATTATTTAACCAATAGCTCGGAGGATAAGGGGGTTCTTACCTTTCCCAAGGGTATTTGCCCGAAAGTGAACGTAATAGCGCGACTGAAGTACGAACTCGCTTACTACGATTCCGCAGTCCATCGCTTTAACCATTACACCACGAGGACACCCCACTCGTCTTATTAAACAAAAAAAAGACGTTAGCAAGATGGAGCAACGATTACATTTTAAAATGTAGGAGACATTTCTGCTACACCCCAAATTTTTGTTTGTTTGTTGAGGGTCATTTTATTTATTTCTTGTCCTGATTAAATTTAATTATCTTTTAATTCTCAGTAGCGAAAAAAAAAAAAAAAGATAAACATCTTTTCTCTCCTTTTGAAATGTCGTCAGGAGTATGCAAGCGCCTGTGCTAAATATTCATTCCGCCCCAAAAATCCTTAGTAAATGAATTACCATTGCCGAAGAACGTGAGAAATAAGAATTACCAAAAATCAGTCATGTGATTAATCCAGCCTATCAGTATGTCCGATAATGAGAATTTAATGAACTTGCCGACGAAATTATACATTTATTAAGCAATATCTGGCCTCATTTCTATTGACATATATGCGAGGGTTGATTGATGAATAAGGGCTCCGATCCAATAAACACAAATTTTGGACCAAATAGAATAATGGAACTGGTATCAAAAAAATGAGATATGAGAGTTAATTGATGAATAAAAGAAGTCTCTAGTTTTGACTCTTGGAGACTCCAACCAGAAATATCGTTGTTTTTTTGTCAATACAAGAAATTGATTGATTGATTGATTGAACGTTGAAACAAAAATGATACAGAACTTTCTGAACACACGGAAGAAAATGGTGGACAACCAAATGCTGGATGGACGGTGAATAGCAGACCCTATGTTTCCAAATCTAATGAAATTTCTCATACATAAAAAAAATTGATTTATTTAGCTATTGATTTTAATGGTATATGAACCTGTCTTGATTTCAGTTCAGTCGGCTGCTATAGAATACGCTAACTGCATCTCTGCAGAGGGATAAGATCCCCCCACCAACGAGTGTCCTGGATATGACATTAAACTAGCTGACAGTGAGGCCCCCGCCTGGGAACTTTAAAAAATGCGGAGTATCCCTTCATTGACATCGCTTCACTGTAGTCAGATTTCCAAAATTCCCTTGTAATGTTTTTAAGGCGAATAAGACATTTAGCGAGAATAAATGAAAGCGACACGAAGCTGAAAAAGATAATGTGCAAAAGAAGTCGACTCGACAAATAAACAACATAACGAATAGATTTCAACATAAGGGAACATTTAAACTGTAACAAAATTTTAATAAGTGAGGTACTGTCACGTGATATCCCACTGGGAGGAGGGAGATAAAATTACTACTCCTCGTGTTTGAATTAACAGTATCTAGCCGTCAAAAAAGTGACCATTAAGAGAGAATGTGGGTCACAGAGGGGATATCAACAGGTGTTGGTACTTAGTAACCTCAGGTCGCCGGATACCAAGGGGGGGAGGAAGAGAGAAGCCAAATGATTGGCTGGGACCCCAAAACGGAAGTGGGGACTCCTTCCCCTCAGCGGAAGTAAATAATAAGAAAGTCAGTTTTTGAGCAGGGCTCGTGGCAGACGAACCATAGCCATTTTACTCCGGGTTGAAGACAAAAGAATAACTGAGACACGAGGGACCCCAGGTTCTTCAAGCCAGTGTAAAAAAAAAAATAGAACAAAGTCTATTAGCCCGTGAAAGAAGAAAGATTCTCCAGTGGAACCCCGTCGAAAAATAAAATAAGTAACTTTGGGGCCATTTTCCTTTATACCCAAATTTTATATACCACTCTCTCTCTCTCTCTCTCAATTTGAAGAAAAACAAAAGTCAAGAAAAGACATTTGTATTCGTGGACTGTCCATTAGTTATATGTTTTGACACTTTGAAAGTGTATATAACTGTAGTAAAGGAATCATATATTTTTATGTTACCACGTGGTCGAAGTTTGTTCTTTGCAGTTCTTCTATGAATTTGTTACTTCATGCTTCCTTTTCAGCTTCTATTCGCCTTATGTTATCTTGCTTAGAATTGTCCTATTAATTCCTTTAAAATATCACACGGGAAACCGGAGTTGCCGACTACTACAATATAATATCATTACGACTAAAACCTATAGGCTCATATCTTCTGTTGTCTGGGGGAAAGAAGTTTAGCGGCCTGGTGGGTGTGTGATAGTGTAAAATTTGAACCTCTTGCCAGCGGCGGTCAGTCTGGCCCTAAATTAATCCCTCACGTAATATGCCAGTTCTTATATGCCTGAGAGAAAAACTCTGAGCGAGGACTTATTTTATAGGGGATCAAGTGCCAACCTGCCCCGTCTTCACACGTGCAAAAATAAAGTCCCGTTTTGGGATTTTAGTCAATTTGCCGTCACAGGTACAAACAAATAATTATCAGGGTTAAGGAAAGTTCCCTTCTTTTCTTTTCTCTTTTTTAAGATGCCGGCTATGTTAAACCAGCAGACAGTCTTAAACACAAATTTCTCTCTTTCTTTCTTCTTTTTTTTTCTTTTCTTTCTTTCTTTCTTTTCTTTTAAACTATCGGCTTTGTTAATCCAAGTAGGCAGTGTGAAACACAAATGTCTCTCTTTCTACTTTTTTTTTCCTTTCTTTCTTTCTTTCTTTCTTTCTTTTCTTTTCTGAATGCATATAATTCCAATATTTAGGAAGGGTAGAAGGAAAAATAGTTTTAAGTTGTACTTAGCTTTTCGATGGGTTTACTTCTTAGATTCCTTTCTTTTACGGGCGGGTGGCATTTCTCTAGAATCTGGCGGAAGGCACTGTTATCTTCTGTCCAAAGATCCTGTTCCACTCTTTTCCCGGAGTTTTGGCTAATAAATCAGCACGTCTTTTCACGCCGGCTGCTGTCCTAAAACTAAAAATCCTTTTCTAAATTTCCTCTGAGGAAAAGGTACTACTTTCGGCGCTAAAGAGTTTGGCCAATCATTTGGCCTCTTTCTTCCTCATCTCTATTTCTTCCGGTCATGCTACTCAATGACCTACATTCTCTTCTCTGTCCACCCGATTACTGGTCATGCAGTGCGAGTAATTTGACTTTAGTTCATATCTCCCTTTTAATGGTCAGTCTTGGGAACTTATTAGTTCAAACACAGAGGGTAGGGGATATTAATCTTACCTTTCCCCTCTCAGGTGCATACCACGTCACACCAGCTTTAACTGATGATTTTAACCGGTGTCTGAGTCAGGACAAGATTTTGCAGAACTCTCCAAAGTATCGAAGCCTATTTTTGTCTGGATTGTTTTTATGTTACTTCTAATCTTTTTTCTAGGTTCTTGGGGACTGGTATCGACGTCCCCTTCATGTTCTATAGCTTTTTCAGCTTTCTGGTAAGATCCAGGTATTTTTCCAGCTTTTCGCTTTCATTCACTTTCACTCTGAAGTCTGCTAGCCCAGCGAAATCCACACGTTATTCTTCTTATTAATTAATATGAGGTGTAACGGTAGCACCATGAGGCAAAAAATGAGGTAAAAGGTTCAAATGGTAAAGAAGTTCTTTATTCGCAATAGGTCTCCGTTCCTTCTTAAACCCTTCTTTGACCGTGAAACTAAAAACAAAATAGAAAATAATTTCTATAATCCCTTTCACACAGATTAATAACTCAGGCAAATACAGATATAGTGCTTGATTGTCACCTCTGTTCGCCTCAAAGAATCCCCCCTTCGCAAAGTCCAAAGTCGCAGCTCTGTCAGTCAACACACATGTTCAACTCGGAGTGATGGTAAAAAAAAAGGGCCAACCCTTCTAACGGTGTCACGTGTGTGTCTGGTCGGTGTAAAATGGTAATGTGTCCCCAACTCTAAGGTGCCCATACCAAACAAAGGGAATAGCTCCCTCATTTACACGAGGTCTCTTCTTCTGGTCGGGATTCTGTGATCAGTTATTATTATCATTATTATTGAGAGCTTTTTTTTATTTTTGACACCAGCTCCCTGAAGCCAGGATGATTGCAAGCCTCATCTTTAGGAATCTTTTAAGTATCCAAACGGATTTTAGCATTGCCGATCATGACACTGAAAAATATCGTTTGCGTTACAAGAAAATGAGATACATAAAATACTTTGGGGGTTTTGAAACAGAAATGAATCATCCAATCTTTACTTAACAAAAAGAAAAGAACATGTCATCTTTCGAATTTTGCTGTTCCATAGAGTACAAATAAACGAAAGCAAAAAGATACCCAATTACCCAATCGTTTTAAGCAGTAGAATAAACCGACTGAATCTCTGCAGAGGGTAAGACGCCACCTAACGAGTGTCCTGGATATGACAGGGTCAGCCTCCAGTCCTAGAACTCTGGGAATGTGAAGTAGCCCTTCATTGCCATTGCACCCAGGTTCACGCTGGCCTGGAGTGGTAGCACTTGAAAAGGTCTAATGTATGGGTGGAATAGAAATTTGACATTTAAAATGCGAGCAAACAAATGCTTTCCGTTAATATGAATTGTTAGAAATAGAACTGTTTGACCATATAACAGTGTTTAAGCAAATGACTGTAGATTTGAATTGTTAGTGATGCATTAGTATACTTGGAACCATTAAACTGTGTGCAAACGAATGAGTTATATTGAATTGAATTATTAGTGTTAAATCGCTTTTCTTGAAACTCTTTAACTCTAGGCTTGAATTGAATGATTGGTATTACATGTAAGTACTGGCAACCATGTGACTGTGTACAAATGAATGGATAGTGTTAAATTGAGTATTTTGAACTATTTAACTGCGAAGAAACCGGGCCATTGGCCTAATGAGTTGAGTGTTCACCAATGGTCCGGAAGGCCGGGGTTCAATCCCAGGTTGAGTCATACCAAAGACTCAAAAAATGGTATTTCATTCCACCTGGCTAAGCACTCAGCATTATAAGGTCCGGATCAAGGGTAAAGTGGAGCAATCCAGAGAAAGGAGTAGCGCCCTCCCCAACTCCTTGGTTTAGTAGCCATTGAAAAGGGAGCCTTCGGGTAACCCCCGACTATGGTCGCCGACTTCACTGACCTTTTTTTTTAACTGCGAAGATACATTAACAACACTTGTGTGCAAACAAATTGCTGTGACTGATTTTAGAATGAAATTACCAACAATATATTCCCTTATCATATTTACCAACCCCTCCGCTCGGGCAGGATATGACACAAGGTCAATTTTTAAGCGGAGTTTCATCATCATCATCATCATCATCAAGTCGTGCCGTTAGCACGGATATCCCTGACCCTCTCTCACCCCTTCTCCCTATCGTTCATCGCCACTGGCAGGTCTTCAGGGCTACATCCCGTATCCTCACATAGCTGCTGAATGTATGTTCGAGCTGGTCGTCCTGCTTTTGCCCGGCCATATGTGGGGGTCCATAGGAGTACATCACTTATGAGCTCGTCCCTGCTTCTCCAGCAGTGTCCCGCATATCTGGTTCGTCTAAGTTGGATAGTTTTCGTGGTGGGAGGCAGGTGGCCGTATAGTTAGTGTCTTGTGGGGTGTTGACGCCAAGACTTGTTCAATATTGCTCGCAGCATTCTTGTATAATTGCCATCTAGCTTCTTCTCCAGCCGTTTTGTTAGCGTCCATGTAGTGCATCCATACAGCAGTTACTGTTACATAGCAATACTTGAAATCATGTAATTGTTTATAAAAAATGGTTTATTGTAAATAGATGTATCTAACACGAATACTAGAAACCATTTAACTGTGTGAAAAAAAAATGAACTGAGACTTAAATTGAATTACCATGCCCAGAAAATCCGGCAAGCACTGTGCACGATATGCGGACATACTGGACAGTTGTTTCGACCTTATTAGGTGTCATCAGCAGTGTATACCGTGACCTCTCCGATTGGAGATCGAACAAGACAAAACACTACCACTGAGATACTGGTCCACATTGCACACAAGTTATGCCAAATTAACTTGTCATGATAAATGCACGGCCATTTACCCTGATGTGTCTTGTAGTTACATCTGTACTCTTGCAGAGGACACAATCACCTCTAGGGCTACGTCTTCCCAATAGGTTTCGAGATACGCATCTGCATAAGCATAACCTCATAGGCTAGATAATAGACATACATTTTTTTAGAATAGAGGAATCACATAATAAATTGATTTGGTTGATTGGTTGTTTGGGTTTTATAGCATATCAACCTTTTTAGGTTATTTAACGCTAAATCCATTTTTATACAAATAATCAGTTCTATTTCAAACAATTCAATTTAGCATAAGTATACAGTTTAATTGTCAAAAAATATTTCTATTTCAAGCTATTCAGTTTAGTCAAACCGTTCTAATTCAAACAATTCAATTTAGCATAAGTATACAGTTTAATTGTCAAAAAACATTTCCATTTCAAGTTATTCAGTTTAGTCAAACCGTTCTAATTCAAACAGTTCAATTTAGAATAAGTATAGATTTTTCCCCACACAGTTAAATGTCAAAAGAGTTCTTTTAAAACAATTCAGTTTTGTATAAGTAAGCATTTTTGTTCTATTTAATCCATAGATAGGACCCTATCAGGTGCTACCACTTCAGGCCATAGTGGACAAGGGAGCGATGGCAATGAAGGAGTACTCCATAGTCCCCAAAGCTCCAGCATCACTGGAACCTCACAATCAAATTGGTTAAATAACCTACAAGGGTTGATATGCCATTAAACAAAGAAACCAAACCAAACTATGCAACGGAATTAATGCAACTCCCGGACCCCAAATAGACTATGGGTGTAGCACTACCGCTTATGTTTCAGTCTGATTCCGTGGTAACCTCACTGTGATAAACAGTGATGAACACAAAACGCTATCTGTTGGTTGGCTTGATACGAAAGTTTTTTTGTTACTAACCTTTCATAGTGGTCACCGAAAAGAGAGAGACAGAGTATGTAATGCGTCAACTGATTGAGATAGACAAAGAAAACAAGCAGGGCATGGCGAAAGGGACTTTGTCATTTCTTCTCCGCTAACCCGGACGTCACCTGCCTCAGAGCCTCGTCTCACGTCTGTCACCTCTCGGCTTCTTCCGCTAGTCTTTCTCTGACTACTGGACTGGCTCCTCTGCTGCTTTCCTCCTACGTTAGTCCCCCCCCACTTCCGCTAGCAGATTCTCTCCTTTTTTACTGTCCTTTGGTTGACCTCCACGACTCTCCCTTACGCTTCCTGTGGCACATTCCCTTTCTTATATATGTTCCTCTAACCATTCCTTAACTAACGATTTTTTCACACGTCATCTTTAAAATTCTGGTGACCCGTCTACGCAAAGCAATGTTTATTCGCCTTGACCTTTACAAATCGGGCGTTGAACTCTAAGTTTAGCTAAAAACAATTTATTATTAAAATAATTAACTAAAATCTTTGAATATTTTACCCTAACCCCTGAAGACACGAGATAACTTACTATAACTCAGAATTTATTAAAAAGCCATCAGTTAGAATTAATATGAAAAAGTAAACAGCGAGAGAGTCCCCGTGGCATAATGAGTAAAGTGCTGGACTACAGAATCTGAGTAAGCGAGTTCGATCTCCGCTCACGCTATAACGTTCACTTTCGGACTAATACCTTTCGGAAAGGTATGACCCCTCTTATCCTCATGGTTATGGGTTAAGTAGTACCATGACAGGTTTTCCCCAAGGATACCTTTGACATTAAATAACCCACATAAGTTGATATGCCGTTCCACAAAGAGACTAGAAATTACGTAGTTTTGTCTTTACTCGCGATATTTTTTCTTTGCTTTTTGTTACTTACTGACATCACATTCATTCGTAGTTATCGAGACGAAACAGTAACAAAATAATCAGGCGGGAAACCCGTATGTTTATTTCGAAAGTAGAGATATTGTCTGTAAAGTGGAGATGGATGACTTTAGGCAAATGTCGAATATACTTGAGGGTGTCATGACCAACTAACATCGTTACCAAATCAGCAACTACACACACAAACACATAAAGAAAAGAAAGAGAGACAATAAGGTTTGATCCGACCAGTAAGTAATAAAAAAAGAAGGATTCAGCAAGCTGTAAGGGAAATGTTTAGGGTAAAATTAAGGCAAGAATTGGGTTCTGTAATAAATTCAGTCCTGTATATTTATCTTGGTAAGGAGCTCAAGTTTACATACATGGATTCTGGTTTACGAAGTAATTACTTTTCACACAAATTTCAGGGTTTAAAGAAGTTTACAAAGAAAGAAACCGGTTATATTTTCTGAGTTTCATGCTTTGGTTTGGTTTATTGATTTTTATGGCATATCAACCTTTGTAGGTTATTTAACGCCAAATCCATTCTTATGTGAATAACCATTTCAAACAATTCAGTTTAGCATGAGTACACAGTTTAATTGTCAAAAACATTTCTATTTCAAACTATTCAAGCAGTTATATATGACAATACAGTTTAGTGTAAGTACATTTTCAATTTCAAAAACAGTTCAATTTCAAATAATACAGTTTAGCAGAAGGAAGCAGTTTAAATGTAAGTACAGTTTAGTTGAGAAAAACAGTTCTATTTTGAACAATTCAGTTCAGGATAAATACGCAGTTTAAATGCATAAAAACAGTAAATGCGAACGACCGTTTAGTTCTATTTAACCCATAGCTAGGATCCTTATCAGGTGCTCCCACTCCGGGCCAGAGTGGACCTGGGAGCGATGGCAATAAAAGGGTACTCCGCATTCCCCAAAGCCCCGGCATTGCTGGAACCTCACCATCAGATTGTTTAGTGTCATATCCAGGACACTCGTTGGGGAGGGGTCTTACCCTCTGCAGAGAAGCAGTTGCTGTATTCTACAGCCCCAGCCGACTGTGCAACCGAGTTTCATCATTGTCCCTTTATATATATATATATATATATATTTGTGTGTGTGTGTGTGTCTTCGGTAAATTTCCTTCTCCTTTGTTCTTCCTCTAACTCTTTATATAAATGTATATGACTTGTCATTGCGTTTTTTTTTTTATTTCATTACTTGTTCCCTCGAAGATGGCTCCAATTGGTGAGGGCGATAGTACTTGGGGAAAATACGGGGCCTTCCTGAATTCATTGCACCCAGAAGTCAAACGACTCATACAAGGACTTGAACGGATAAAAGATAAACTAGACGGAAATGAAGTGGCTTTTCTATTAGATTAGGTATACAAATATATGTGTGTGTGTGTGTGTATGTGTGTTTGTACCGTCAATTGCAGCGTACAAGTCGATCTAGCACATATGTAGAACTAAAGATCTTTAGCTTAAATTCTGTGTTAGATCTATTCTTGCAGTATTAGTTGACCCCCAAAGATACAGTAGTCTACTGGTAGGCCAAAGCTTACCCAGTAGGCCTAAATAAGTGTATGAATTTACAGTCTATTGTACTATCTTGAAACTGTGTAGATAAACAACATACCGTAATCGTTTGATTGGCCGTCTGAGTACAGTGACGTTCCGGTTTGTGTTTAGTGTTAATGCTTCAGCTGTTGGAGACAGATTGTAATGTAACATTAATATAATATTGAATTTGTATTACATTAATATAATTCTATATTAATCTCCGTGTAAATTTGTTAATGTTTTCACTAAACATAAATTTAAGTTTGTGGCCGTCTGTTGGAGCTACGGTAATTGGTGTATATCGATTTGTGCGGAGAACTATTCGACAGGTTGATCAAGCTAATCAGTAAACGCATATTAGACAATGGCCCACTTGGCTGGGGCTATAGAATATACCGATAGCATCTCTGCAGAGCAGTAAGACCCCCACCAAAGAGTGTCCTGTTTACGAGGCTCCCGTAATGCTAGCGCTCTGAGGAATGCGGAAGACCCCTTCATTGCCGTTGATCCCTGGTCCACTCTGGTAACACCTGGTTAGGTCCTATCTATGAATCAAATAGAACTGTTTGACACTTAAACAGTGTGCAAACAAATGACTTACGTTAAATTGAATTGTTAGAAATAGAACTGTCTGATCATCTAATTGTGTGTAAACAAATGACTGTATGTTATCGGTAGTGATACATAGCAATACTTGGAACCATTTTACTGTGTAGACACAATAGCAATACTGACGTGCAAACAAATTAATTCACATCATTCAAAAATGAAATTACCAACAAACTAATCTGTTATATATCATATATATCTATGTTTTGTATCGTTGGAAGGAAGAGATACACAGTGAAATAGAGTTAACTATTTATTTACTGAAGTGGTACAATCCAACCAATATCATAAGTCTCGCGCTGTTGGTGTTACGTCCAAAGTTGGTCTAACTACTGACCGAGATCTTTCAGTACTCCCTGTGCTTAAGAAACACGACGCCTTTTATTCCTCCGAGATACCGGAAGTCACGTGGTACAAGCCACTTTACAACACTACGTAAATGTGTGCAAACAAATAACTGATGTTAAATTGTTACTGTTACATAGTCATACTTGAAACCATTTAACTGTGTGCAAACAAACGAGCTCAGTCTCGTTCAAAAACGTTATCAACAAAATGATTACAAGTGCTCTATTTAATATATACGTATAAAGGATTAAGCATTGAATAAGCTACAATGGTCTGTATGCCATAACACTAAACCAAACTAAACACACACGCTCACACATTGATAGATAGATAGTTAGACAGATAACAAAGTTTGGGATATTGATAAAGAAATAATCAATAACGATGATTGAGTATAGATATATATAATCTAAGTTAGGATTTCGTAGTCAATGGCGCTTCGTAAGAGTTAATTTTTGCCAAAGCAATCATCAAATTTAGCTATATATATATATATATATATAAGAGAGAGACAGACAGACAGACAAAGTGGGAGGGTCAAAGACAGAGACAGATAGATATATCAATTTCTCTCCTCTTCAATTGTTGCTTATGAATATATGTATATATATGAGAGACAGATATATCGATTTCTTTCCTCTTCAATTGTTGCTTATATATATGTATATAAATATATATAAGTAAGAGAGGCAGAGGCAGAGACAGATATATTGATTTCTCTCCTCTTCAATTGTTGCTTATATATATATAGTCATCCACAGACAGACTGTTTCGTTCTATCAGAACTCTTCAGTGTGGCTAGACACGCAGGATGCTCGAAGCCAGGATCGAAACCCGTCCAACTTTACGTTAGACTGTGCTTCAGACCACTCGTCCACCATGCGGACCAAGGGAATTTTAAGGTATTTTTATTTTTAGAAACAGCAGCAGCCTTTGTTTACATTTTTTTATACCCTATCGGCTACCAGAGTGGTCAATTCTTTCGAAGAGCTTTGCATTACGCTGGCGGCGGCCGGCAATTCCTTCGCCAGAGAGCTCAACCCCCCATGGGGGAGCATATATATATATATATATATATGTATATATATGGAGGGGGGTTGCATGTGCTCCATGCTTATCTTTATCCTTTCACATTTCTGACTTTAATCGGATAATCTGGAGGCAAGTTTTTTTTAATTTCCTGGTTGAGGGATTTCCGGAAATGAGTAAAATTCCTTATAAGACATTTCTGAATTTCAATCAGTTTACGCCCGCTTAACACTAATGTCCTAGGGAATCGAGAAAGTCATGAGTTCACTTTTCCCTGGCTGTAGCAGAAAAAAAAAACGTTTACAGTCAATTTCGACAGTGAAATTATTTTGTGATGGGAATATTATACAGTGGCCAGAACAGTCTTCCACATAGAGGTTATTTTTTTTTTAGGTTTTGATTCATTTACACATGAATGAATTAAAGGCATTTCAACTGGTCAAGTGCAATTTTATGCCAAGAGGTTTGGGAATTGCGTTCATTACATACGTTCTCATTTACAGTTGTTTCTTATTTGAACTTGTTTTTTGTATTTGTTGTTGTTTGTTGTATTTGCTGTTGTATTTGTTGTTGTTTATATCGTTTCTTATTTGATGTTTTTTTTTTTTTTTTGTATTATAGGGAAAACCTCCGTATGATCGAATACGAATGATTTTTAAACAGATTCCTTTGACCCATAGATGAGACTCTGACTCGTACTAGCCACTAGAGTGGACCTAGGAGTAATGGCAGTTAAGGAGTGCTTCACACTCACAAGAACCCCAGAACTGGATCCTCGCCATTTGATACAATTTAGCGTCATAATCCGGAGACTATATTTGATTTAGTTTGGTTTATTGGTTTAACGAAATAACAACTCCTTATGGGTTATGTAATGCCAAAATTTGATTCATTTTTAAGTGTTTGATTACAATCATAAGTATATTTTTAGTGTTCCTTTGTAATTTTTAAAAAATTGCGCTTTTTATTGGTTTATAATAATTTCTTTTCGTATAGATATAGGATATCATATATTCCTATTTGATGGAGGTGCCCATGGTGTAATGGTTATCGTCGTAGGAAATGGACACGGTGATGCGAGTTCAAATCCTGGACGAGACTGATTGCATTTCACATAGCACTAATACCCTTGGGAAAGGTATGAATCCAATTATTCTCCCTCCAGCTATGAGTAAATAGTAGGACAGACTAGGTTCTTTAGCCTTTGAGAAGGAAAACTCTGAATTCAAACCTGTTAAGCTCCGTTTAAAAATTGACCCTGTGTCATATCCTGTCCGAGCGGAGGGGTTGGGTAAATATGTATATTCCTATTTGATACAAATAATTTCTATCAAATAATCATTTGTTTGCTAACAGTTATATGGTTTCAAGTAAGCAATCATAATCCTTAGTAAAGTTGGCAACCGTAGTCGAGGGTAACTCGAAGACTCCCTTTTCAATAGCTACTACACCGAGTTGTTGGGGAGGGTGCTACTCTTTCCCTCTGATTGCTCCACTTTAACCTTGATACATACCTTATAATGCTGAGTGTTAAGCAATGAGGTATCAAATACCATTTTTTAAGTCTTTGATATGACGCGACCTGGGACTGAACCCTGGTCTCCCGGGCCATTGGCAAACACTCTACCAGTAGTAAATAATTATAACTTCAAGTAACTATTCTCAATACAAACAATTTGCACGCTGTTACATGGTATTAAGTATTCCCAAGCAATACGAATACTACCAGAAATCCACCAAGTGAGATTTGCCCCGTCGGCTGGAGCTGTAAAATACACCGACAGCATCTCTGCAGAGGGGTAAGACTACCGCCCTAACGAGAATCCTGGATCTGTCATTAAATATTCTAATGGCAAGGCTCCAGATCTGGAGCACTTGGAAATGTGGTGTACACCTTTATTGTCAATGATCCAAGGTCTACCCTGACCCAGAGAGGTAGCACCAAATAAGGTCCTATCTATGGGTTAAATAGAACTGTTTGACATTTAAACTATGTGCAAATAATTGACTAGCGTTAAATTGAATTGTTAGAAATAGAACTGTTTGACACTTAAACTATGTGCAAATAAATGACTAGCGTTAAATTGAATTGTTAGAAATAGAACTGTTTGACATTTAAACTATGTGCAAATAAATGACTAGCGTTAAATTGAATTGTTAGAAATAGAACTGTTTGACACTTAAACTATGTGCAAATAAATGACTAGCGTTAAATTGAATTGTTAGAAATAGAACTGTTGGATCATTTTACTGTATGTAAACAAATGACTGTCTAATTGAATTGTTATTGAAACATAGCAATACCTTGAACTATTGTGTTTTATTGCATATCAACCTTTGTAGGTTATTTAACGCCAAATCTGTTTTTATGCAAATAGTTCTATTTCAAACAATTCAGTTTAGCATGAGTACACAGTTTAATTGTCAAAACAGTTCTATTTCAAGAAATTCAGTTTAGTCAATAAGCACGCCATTTAAATGTAAATACAGTTTGTCAAAAACATTTCTATTTCAAGCTATTCAGTTTAGTCAAACAGTTCTAATTCAAACAATTCAGTTTTGCATAAGTATGCATTTAGTTCTATTTAACTCATTGATAGGACCCTATTAGGTACTACCACTCCGGACCAGAGTAGACCTGGGAGCAATGGCAATGAAGGGGTGCTCCGCATTCCCCAAAGCTTCAGCATCCCTAGAACCTCACCATCAGATTGTTTAGTGTCATATCCAGGACTCTCATTGGGTGGACTGCAGTGGTACAGTCAGTGTATTGCCGACTGGGCAAATCTCACTTGGTGGATTTGTGGCAGACCAAATGAAACCAGTGATCGCGGATAAGCTTTCATAATATTAAATATAAATTTAAAAAAATAACAGATAGATAGATAGATAGATATTTGTTTTCTTCACACGTTCTATAATCATAACCTTTCTTTAATGATTGGCTCTTCGTTATATTAAATTGTTGCTAGAATTTGAAATAGAAATTTAATCGGGCGGCTCTAGATCCCATATCGAATCTTAAAATTTCATTGAGATATGAACAGACGAAAATTAACCAAGAAATCTGTGCAATCGTAAAGATGCTTCATCTAAAAATATCTTTATTTATCTTATGATGAATGCGGTTTATTTTCAGTTTTAGTGAAACTGAAATAATGCTTTGATTTAAAACGTGCTGTCTACTGTATTTCTTTGAGATAAAATGAAAGGACTCTATGACCCCCAAACAAGAAAAGGTTCTTTTGTGTGAGCAACATCGTTGCACCGTCTTCAGCTAGGTTAGAATATATTATTGTTGAAATGACCTCGGCGAATACAAAATATCGCACAAAATTTTTCATATGGGTAGGGTAATTATTTTGTCTACCCACAAATACAAAATGCACATAAATTATTTCATTATGGTTTGTTGGTTAGGTTTTATGGCGTTCTTTCACTACGTTTCGGCCAAATTTCACCTCTGGCCTTCTTCAGGTGATTTTTACCGCGACCTCGGATAGGAATGCTGAGTCTTGTAACCGTATCCCCAGTAATTACTGCCTTCCATAGTTGTTGTCTATCGAACCACGTTTTTGACCAAGTAAAGAAGAAACAACACAAAAAACTACCAAGATGAGAAAAAAAAAGTCCGCAATAAATAAAAACTAATTCTCAGATTAAGAAGCCTCATCAAAATGATTCCAATTAAAAGACAATTCCTGTTTATACACATAAAAGTAAAGTTGGCGACCTTAGTCGAGGGCGAACAGAAGGCTCCCTTTTCAATAGGGGAGGGCGCTACTCCTTTCTCTGGATTGCTCCACTTTACCCTAGATAGTTACCTTATATTGTTGAGTGTTAAGCAAGGAGGTATCAAGTACCATTTTTAAAGTCTTTGGTATGAGGCGACCTGGGATAGAACCAGGACCATTGGCGAACACTCTACCCACTAGGCCAATATATTAGATATATATGATTTGTAAACGAAAAGTTTGTTAATAACTTTTTTTTAATGAACCAGTTTTATAGTTTTATAGTTTTATTTGCCCACAGTTGGATGGTTTCAATTATTGCTATTTAACACTAATAATTCAATTTAATATCATTCATATATTTACACAGCGTGAAATGGTTTCAAGTATTGTTCACTCAAATAGTTTTATTTGCCCGCAGTTGGATGGTTTCAATTATTGCTATTTAACACTGATAATTCTTCTCAACACTATTTATCATTTGCACGCGCTGAATTAGTTGCAAGTATTGCTATGTAATACCAATAATTCAAATTTGTACAATATTTTTATTATCTACTAGCTCTTATTTGCATACATTTAAATGGTTGGAAGTATTGCTACTTCGTAACATATTTAAATTTAACATCAGGATTTTTTTTTTTTTTGCTCACAGTTAAATATTTAAACAGTTCTATTTGAATCACAGATGGGCCCCTAAAAGGTATTACTACTTCGGGTTGCTTTATTACTAATTATCTTTTTATAATTTGTTATAATCTTGGTTGTATTTTTTTTATTTTTTTGAATTTTTTTTAATTCTTTGAAATAGGATAAATTTTCTCATAAACAATTGAAGAAATGTTTTATGATGGATCTGTTCCAGTTAACCGAGAAAGAAATGAACTAAATTACTTTAAAGAGATAGCATGTAGTAACTTGTTTTAGAATATATATATATATGTGTGTGTGTGTGCGTGTGTATATATATATATATATGTGTGTGTGTGTGTGTGCGTGTGTGTGTGTGTATATATATATATATGTGTGTGTGTGTGTGTGTGTGTGTGTGTGTGTGTGTGTGTGTGTGTGTGTATATATATAAATTTACCTTCTCCCACGAACACCTAAAACACCATACGGCGCCATCGAAACAATTCTGGTGTTTAAAAAACGAAGGGTTAACCCCTGAGATAAAATGGTCTATTTTGGAAAAATCAAATACTCCAAATAGTTTTAACGGTAGATGCAATTTGTGCTTAGAAGAAAAAATCTATATTTGAACACATAAGTGGCCTGATAAGTTATAAAATAATAGCTAGATGTAGACATAAGACTAAATTTAAACTATAAAAATTTAAAAACATAGAAATAAATAGTGAAACCTGAAAAAAAAAGTATCCAACATACACACAAGGAAAAAATAAGTAGCTAATTAAATGGTATCGAAATTAATATAAGCATGAATATTTCTCTTAAAAGTTAATTATCGAACTTAACATGAAAAGAAAATAAATTTAACAAATAAATAAAGAAGTTAAATTACCGTAATTATAACTGACAGAAGAAATTTGAAAATCAAAATAAAACGGAAATTCAATAAAACGAGGAGGTAATTCGTTAATCTCTTCTACCTCCCCCACCCCACCCCACGTGTCTATTCTGTTTTAATTAATTATCCATTGGATCTGAAGAAGTCTTGTATAAATTTTTTTCTTCGTGTTTTAGGTTCACACCAGAAACTGAAAAACAGGATGGAAATAAATTTATAATCCTAAATGAACCGGTCTTTGTTTTTTTCTTAAAGAAATATATATATATATATATATATATATATATATATATATCTAAATATATATGTAAATATATATATATACGTATGTGTAGAAAAATTGATAACAACGATCCAAGAGGTAGGAGAGATTTATTGAGAGGTCGACATTATAGCATTTCGGATCTACTGAACCATCATCAGGACCATGAGGGTTGATATTAGCGATTTTAAGTCAACGGTGGATGTTTAAAACGTAAAATACAAAAACCTAGGGGAAAATTTGTATAATAAGAAAAAGTTGGCCGTTTAATTGGTGCATCAACGTTTGTTGTTTTAAATTACGTCATTTGACTTATTAGGAATATTGTATGGAATTTATGTAACGTTTGTTTATTGAGAAAGATTTTGAGTCAAAAGGAAGAAAAAGAAAAAGAAAACAAAAACTAAAACAAAAACAAAAATAGAAAGCATAAAAATTATGATATATATAAAAATTATTGTTGGATCGTTATTATCAATTTTTGTTGGATTACAATCCTTTATTTACTTTTCATATACGTATAGACATCCACAGACAGATCTGTTTCGTTCTATCAGAACTCATCAGTGTGGCTAGACAGTATCTTCCCGTAGCTGGGATTGAAACCCGGTTGACTCAAATGCCAAACCAAAGCTTCTAACCATTTAGCTACGAGGAGATATTATCTGCGAAGTAAATTTTAAACGGTTATGAATCACAATTACTATTGTTTACATACATCCGTTCAACGGTTGCCGAGACCTCAATTCATCTACGAGGAGGCTTGCAATAGACGTTATATATATATATATATATATATATATATATATATATATATATATATATATATATATATGAGTTGTATGTTCTACCTCGGCGTTTCTATGATATTTTTAGATATGCAGAAAATATTT
Source organism: Sepioteuthis lessoniana (assembly GCA_963585895.1). Lineage (NCBI taxonomy): Eukaryota > Metazoa > Mollusca > Cephalopoda > Myopsida > Loliginidae > Sepioteuthis > Sepioteuthis lessoniana. The sequence goes on from OY757911.1 coordinate 2,790,697, forward strand.
CGATAGTTTTTACTTTAAGGATAAATGTAACGTTAAATTCTGGAAACCTTTATTGAAATCATCAAAAGCATATATTACTAAATCTTTAGGTCTAAAAGAAATCAGAGCATTTCTGGAAATAGGCGTATTTTGTCTTTGGCCTAGTGGGTATAGTGTTCGCCAATGGTCCGGGAGACCTGGGTTCACTCCCAGGTTAAGTCAAACCAAAGATTTAAAAAAATGGTACTTGATACCTCCTTGCTTAACACTCAGCATTATAAGGTACGTATAAAGGGTAAAGTGGAGCAATCCAGGGAAAGGAGTATCGCCCTGCCCTATACCTCTGTAGTAGCTATTGAAAGAGGAGCCTTCGGGTCATCCTCGACTACAGTCGCCAACTTTACTTGCTTTTTTTGCTTGTCTTTCATTTGCATTTACATATGCTAGAAAGCTATTTTAAAGATTTGCACTGCTATTTCGATTATAAACACATTTTACTATTAGTTTTTCGATAAAACTATCTTCAAAACACCGTAAATTTTCAACAAAAACTATTAGAAAGAATTCTTAAAAAAACGTGAACTTTGCCCCCAACATTCAAGAATGTAAATATGAATATATCCTGTTACTTTAATAACAAATCTAATAATATCCAATGTCTTGCCCAAACCCACTGTGTAAGCTGGAAGGACAGACAGACCTTGTTCAGGGTAACACTAACTCATGGTCTATTTTATAAAATTATCTCATGATCATTGTTCTTTATAAAATTTGCAAACATGTTTATACGAAATTAATGCCGAACACCAAATAAACACAAAAGATTTACTCCGTTTTCTAACAAATTGGACTGATTATTTCTTTTCTTTTTCTTTTTCTTTTTTTTTTTACGTTTTATCTTTTTTTAAACAGTAAAAATTGTTTAGTGTTCCGGCGAGTCGGAAAAAGTGCAGAAACTATTCCGATGTTCACAGACAGCCGAGGAGCGGGAAAGAGAGAGAGCGAGAGAGAGAGCGTGTCTGATTTGCCGATGATAAGTCCCTCCTATAACAGGCGAGTCGCCACCCTCATGGACGTATAATGGATTAACCATCTTGTTTCTATCCACTTCGCCTGCCAACGACCGTGTCACTCCCTCGTTATCTTAATATGCCGACATACTAAAAAAGCGGAGAATAAACAGTTATGTTGACATGTTGAGGGAAAAAGAACAACACACACACACACACACACACACACACACACACACAAGCGTGCGCACGCGCACACGCACTATTAACCGTTTCTTTATATAGTTTATCAGTTCTTAGTTCCCAACAGGTTAACACTTATATGTACACCACTGGAGGCAGAACATTGTGTATGCATGCATGTATATACACGTTAAGGTGTAATGGTTTATCAGAAGTCTGATATATGTACTGTTTGTTTAAATGAACGTTTTTAAACAATACTCATCGCAAAAGCCGACTACCGTTGTTTTAAGGGTTGAACTGATTACCGGTGATATATTTTCGAAATGCGTAATGTTAAACCTGGTATCGGTGTGATATCTCATCAGCCGCTCCTGGAAAATCATTGCTTTCACCGCTTGCACGGCTGTTCATGATTTGTTTTGAATCCCTATCCAAAATCATTATCAGAATAAAAATATTGAAAACAAAGAAACTTCTCGCGAGGAAATTTGTCAACCGTTCTTGGAAGCTCATTACTTTTATTGCTTGCATTGCTCTTCACGAATAGATTTGAATCATTATCCAATTTACTATCAGATTAAAACGATTGAAAAAATTTAAAAACTTTCTTGCAACATATCTTGTCAGCCGCTCCAAGCTGATTATTAAATATTCAATCATCTAAGTTTTATAGAAATATAAGCAATGACATATACAGATATACATGTGTAAGAAAATGCGAATGTACACAAACCATTCATAGTCACCTACTAAGCTTAGTTTAGTCTGGCTCAAGGCCAGGAGTGTGGGATTCACCAAGGGAACTTCCTAACGTAGATTCATAAATATTTACTACGTTTAGTCGAGTATGGTTTGGTTTTATGGCAAATCAACCATTGTAGGTTATTTTATGCCAAATGTATATCTTTATATATATAAGTAAGTAAAGTTGGCGAACGTAGTCAAGGGCGACCAGAAGGCTCCCTTTTCAATAGCTACTACGCCAAGGTGTAGGGGAGGGCGCTACTCATTTCCCTGGATTGCTCCACTTTACCCTTGATACGTACCTTATATTGCTTAAGCAAGGAGATATCAAGTACCATTTTTAAAGTCTTTAAAACCAGGGAGACCAGGGATTGAATCCAGGTCTCCCGGATCATTGGCGAACACTCTACCCACTGGACCAATGAGCCGGGTTTTTTTTATATATATATAAACAGTTCTATTTCAAACGATTCAATTTAGCATAACTACAGTTTTTTGTTTACTCACAGTTATATGTCAAAACAGCTCTATTTTAAATAATTCAGTTTAGCATAAGTACACGGTTTAGTTCTATTTGATCCATAGATAGGACCCGATCAGGTACTACCGCTCCTGGCGAAAGTGGACTTGAGAGTGATAGCAATAAAGGGGTACTCTGCATTCCCCAAAGTTCCAGCATTACTGGAACCTCACCCACAGATTGTTTAGTGTCATAACTAGGACACTCGTTGGTGGTGGTGGGGGGGGTCTTAATCCTCTGCAGAGATGCAGTCGGTGTATTTTATTGCCCCAGTCGACTATGCTATAGTCGAGTATGCGGTTACGAGAAAAGAAAGGAATTTTTTTTCGAGAATATCTCTAATAAGAAAAGCCCTCATGCGATGAAAATCGTCATTGAAAATTATGTTTTTAACGATAATGGACTGATTGATTGATTTTAACGGCATGGTAACTTGTCAAGAGTTAACGTTTACTTTACGTCCATAGTTACATATTTGAGTAGTTGTTTCTCAAGACTTTGTTTTAAACGGGACCTGGTGGGGGGCTTTTTGTGTTTTTTCTTTTTGTTTTTTTTGTTTTTTTTGTTTGTTTTTTTTTGTTTTTGCTTCTTTTATTTTGCACGCGGTCTTATAGAACAGGAATAATTTTTAAAACATAGTTAACCCATGGATGAGACTCTAACATCTACTAACACTCTACGTCAGAGTGGACCTGGAAGTAATGATAATGAAAGAGTACCCCAATCTTACCAGAACTCTAGAATTCACCATCAGATGCAGTTTAGTGTAATACCAAGACACTATCTTGTATAAGGTTACGAGGAAGGAAATGAAAAATTGAATTTTTCGGGAAAATTCCTGATTAGAACTGTCTGCGTGCCATAAAAATCTTCATTGAAAATCATGGCTTTTACTCAGACTTGAAAACCGATCATTGGAGATAATGCACAACACGCAGTTATCTAACACACGGTTTTTGGTTTTCCATATGTGTTCATATCTACTAAAGTAAGTCGAGTATGACACAAAACCAAATAGTGCGAATCAGAATATGAAGAATATGTAGCGCCAAAATTCTAAAGGTGTATAATCGGCTTTACTTAAAATCAGCATTAGAATCCTGCTTTTTATTACAATCAACCCCAGTGGAAAATACGCTGCTGTCACTCTTGCACACACACACACACACATATATATATATATACTTGGAAAATTCACGAAACTGATCAACTGTTTTAAAATAAGTTATTCTTGCATGAAAATTTAAAAAAAAATATTAACAAGCATAATTTGAAAATATTAAATGAAGGGGGTGACAGGTGTTCCATACTGACCCTTGACCGAGCAGTCAATCAAAGATGTACTTGGGTAATTCAAGAAGAAGCGGTCGCGTGGTTTATCGTAAGTCATCTGTGTTATGAAACGATGTATGCAGATGCCCGAGGCAGTTGGTCAGTTGGAGTTAGTGTGAGTCAGTGCCAGCTTACAGTCACGTAGAGTGCCCCACTGGGGGCAGCAGCCCACATCGGCCTCCGGTTGAGTACCTTCCTGCCGAGAAGTTGAAAAAGTGGTGCTAAGTGGTGTCTTGAAAATAACATGCGTGCTATGGTCAAGAGAAGAAGTTAATATTCTATCACCGTTTGTAGCTCTCTGTTTCAAGTGTCTGTGATGTAGTGCTCGAAATTTGTTTTAAATCGTAACACTAATATATATATATGTGGAAAAACTAGAATCCGTTCGAGAGAATGAGACATATATGCAGAAACCAGAATCTCTTCTTGTAAAAAAGACACAAAGAATTCTTTGGGACTTTGAGATACAAACAGATCTCCTGATCCAAACAATTTTATTATGGGAGGTTTGCCCGTTACGTCGTTATTTTGCAATACAAGTTTGGATAATATTGTACGGTAGGAATATTTTCTGTCATTGTAACTGAGATTATGTTTGTACCATCTGTTTTTCCTATTCAGTTCAGTGGAACCTACGTATGTATTTCATGATTGTTATATTTTTCTTTGGTGGTGGCCTTGTATATTACATTATTAATTAAATACTTACCATTTACGGGTAATCTAGCTCTATCGTTGTGTTGTATAGCGTGATGAAGAAAGAAGGGCTACACCCAGTGAGACTCGAACTAACTCTTACAGGTTTGCTAGTCAAGCTAGCTAACAAATTACACTACCTGAAGCGCCCTTGGTCGGGATTAAACATGTTTGTATCTCAAAATCACAGAGAATTTCATCTGTCTCATTCTCTCGAACGGATTCTAGTTTTTTCCATATATATATATATAATATATATATATATATATATATATATATATATTAGTGTTACGCTTTCAAACAAATTTCGAGCACTACATCACAGACATTTGAAACAGAACGCTACCAACGGTGATAGAATACTAAAACTTTTCTTATTTTTTTGTTTCATTTTAAAATGAAATATAATTCACTAGTTACATCATCGTTTACTAACATTGCCCTGATGAGGGTTTAACGTAAAATCTGTAACGATTAACATTAGCAAATAATTCAATTACAAATAAAATCATCCTCTGAATACATTGTTTTTTTCACATACACAAACACACACATACATACATATATGTCTGTGTGTGTGAGAGAGAGAGAGAGAGGGAGAGAGAGAGAGAGATGGTCTTCGAGGTGGTCGATTCTGCATCGCTAAGTTCCAGCGTATTTTCTCCTTTTATTTTCTTTTTCATATCAGATTTATACTCATCAAATTTGTTTACATAGCTTAATTCAATTTGTTTTCACAATTCCCAGTGTAGCCATGCCTCTTTCTTCCTTCTTTCGTTCTTTTCTCCCTTCTTTTCTTTCTTTCAAGTCAGCTTTCTCCTTTCATTTTTGAGTGATTTACTGTGCTCACTTTGTCTTCTCTGTGTTTGTCTCTTCCAGCTTTGATATAATTACATATTTATTTATTTATTTATCCTAATTTCACTTTATTTCTCATTTCTGAGTTTTGTGTTTTCCTGTCGCTAAATAAACACAGGAGGAGGCATACTTCTTTCTCCCAGTAGGCGATGCCCTGACCCCACGCTTCGCTTGGTCAACAATCGTGACACGCCCATCTATATCAAGGAAAATCAGATGCGCCGAGCATATGATGGAGGAGGAGGTGGAGGAGGAGAACGACAAGAATCACATTCACTTATCCCTATACTCTACCTGTCAAAAGAATCTCAGCCCAGTTGACTTGGACTGAAAAACACGCCGATTGCATCACTACAGAGAAGAATGTGGAATACACGTTCGTGCCATTACTTCCAGGTCCACTCTGACCCAGATTGGTAGTATCTGCTTAGGTCCCGTCGATGGGTCAAAGAGAATGGCTTAATCACTTTATAACTGGTCCATTGGCCTAATGGGTAGAGTGTTCGCCAGTGGCCCGAGAGCTAAGGTTCGATCCCTGGGCAAGTCATACCAACGACTCAAAAATGGTTCTTGATACCTCCTTGCTTAACACTCAGCTTTATAAGGAATGTATCAAGGGTAAAGTGGAGCATTCCAAGGAAAGGAGTCACGCCCCCCTCTACACCTTGGTGTAGTAGCTATTGAAAAGGGAACCTTCGGCTCGCCCTCGACTAAGGTCGCCAACTTTACTTCCTTAGTTGAAACTGAGTGCAAACAAATGATTAATACTAAATAGAATCATTAGTGTTAAAGTGCAATACTTGCAACCACTTAACTCTGTGCTCGCCTTGTCGGCTGTGGCTGTAGAATCCATCGACTGGATCTCTACAGAGGAATACGACTTCTACAATTATTGTCCTGGATATGACACAAAACATTCTAATGGTGAAGCTACAGTAATGATGAAGCTTTGGGGAATGCAGAGTACCTCTTCATTGTCATCACTCACAGTTTTACTCTGACCCGGAGCGGTAGCAACTGATAGGGTCCTATCTATAGGTCAAATAGAACCAAACTGTAATTACGCGAAACTAAATCGTTTAAAATTAACTGTTTTTCCATTTAACTGTGTGTAAACAAAAATCTGTGCTTTTACTAAACCGAATTGTTTGAAACAGAACTGTTTTAACATTTAACTGTTGGTAAATAAAACTACTTATACTGAACTGAATTGTTCGAAACTTTTATCAAAAGGACTTAATTCGGCCTTAAATGACTCGAAAAGAGTAACACCTTAAAAAAAAAAACAACCAACCAACTAACCGATACTAAACAGAATTATTAGTGTTGAATAGCAATACTTGAAACCATTTAATTTGTGCAATCAATAAATAAAGATACTGTAAAAACATTTAACTGTGGGTAAACAGATGAGCTCTGGGTCGTTTAAAAACAATGTTACTAACAAACAACTTGTTCACAAATTATATATGTATATATATATAAACAAGATTTGGCATTAAATAACTCACGAGGGTTGACATGCCATCAAATAACACTACTTGAAACCATTTAACTATGTACAAACAAATTATTAGTATTGAATTGAATTATAGGTGTTGAATATTTGAAACTCCGCTTAAAAATTGACCTTGTGTCATATCCTGCCCGAGCGGAGGTGTTGGGTAAATATAAATACAATTAGTATCACCGTCACGCTTGAATTCCTCAGCTTTTTAGTTCTCTGTCAAAGTCTAAGTACTTGTCTCACTTTTCGTTTTTTTTTTCGTTTTTTTCTAATTTTTACTCTGTTGTCCACCGTATCGGCAAAGTCTACACTTCGGCAAGTTCTCATTTTTTGCTAATTATCGCTAGGTCTGGTCTTCTGACCGGGATTACGTGATTTGTATCTCAAATACCGGTGGGGGTCCTCGTGGTGTAATGGTTAAAGCGATGGACTGCGGAATCGTAGTAAGCGAGTTCGTACTCCAGTCGCGCTATTATGTTCACTTTCGGCCAAATACCCTTGGGAAAGGTATGAACCCCCTTATCCTCCCAGCTATGGGTTAAATAGTACCACGACTGTTCTTCTGGGAGAATGTCTTTGGCATTAAATAACATAAAAAAGTTGATTTGCCATTAAACAAAGAAACCAAACCAATCACTGCGTCTCATTCTCTAGGACGAATTCTAGTTTGTGCATATACTATTTGGTAGCATGGTCAAATTTCAATTTCTTGCACAATTCTCAGTCAATCACCTTGCCCAACCCAGCCGTGTCTAGTCTTATACATCCTTTGCGCTTGTTTGTTATATTCTATTTTATTGTTTTGTGTCTATCACCACATAACCATCATTTGCTTTTTTTTTTTTTTGGCGTATTATCGATTTTCGATTTAATATAATTAGTCCTTTTAGCATAGTTTTTGTTGTTATTCGAAGAGATTCATTTTCCCTTTCGTGGTCTTCTATTGTGAAATTTCGACAATTTGTCACTTGAAATAGTTGTACAATTGTTTTTCTCCCTATTTCTGTTTCTTAATTATTTTTCTGTTTGTCCTTATCTTGTCCCCTGCCGCTGTAATTAATCTCTCTTTGCTTTGTTTAATGTGGTCTCTGAGTCCTCAATTCGATGCATCCACGCTCTCTTCAATTCTGGCAAGTCCTTTTCCACCTTTTTTTCTTGGCATAAAGTCTGCCTATATCTTTTCAAGGATGTAAAGCCTAGTGCATAGTCATCAATTTTCTTGTCCTCTGATCTATTTTTCTGAGTTCTTCTCTAGTCCATTTAAAGAATGGTCTCGAGTATCTTACAATGAGTATTGCCCAATTATTTATTCCTTTAATGAGATTTCTGTTGCTGAGCTTGGTTTCAAGAAATTTTCCCGTCCGTCAGAGGTTATAATTATTATTAATATTTATTTATTTACTGGTTCGACACTGATCCTCTTTATAATCACAGTTTTATTTAAACTGTTTCTCGTGCCCTCAGATATGCATATTCTTAATACGAGGTGCATACGATAAGTTTCCAGACGTTTTTCGTTTGGGCACTGTTATTGATTGTACACACATGAAACTCTAGCCCCCTTCGAAATAATCTCCTCCAGCTGCAATGCACTTGTTGTACCGTTCCAACTACTTCTGGAAGGCCCCATGGAAGTCCACTTGTGTGAGCGTGTCAATGACTTTCTATTTCAAGCTATTCAGTTTAGTCAAACAGTTTTATTTCAAACAATTCAGTTTAGAATGAATATAGTTTTTTATGTACACACAGTCAAATGTCAAAACTGTTCTATTTTAAACAATTCAGTTTAGCAAACAAAATAGTTCCATTTCTAACAATTCAATTTAGCATAAGTACGTAATTTAGCATAAGTACACTATTCAGTTCTATTTGACCCATTGATAGGACCCTACTAGGTGCTACCACTCCGACCCAAAGTGGACCTGGGAGCGAAGGTAATGAAGAGGTACTCCTAATTCACCAAATCTCCAGAATTACTGGAAACTCACCATCAGATTGTTTAGTGTCATATCAAGACACTCGTTAGGAGTGGAGTCTTACTCCTTTGCAGAGTAGCGGTTGGTGTATTCTACAGCTTCCCCCCACCCCATCCAACCAGGCAAAGATTAAGGTAGAGAAGAACATGACCACCAACACTTAAAGACTTTTAAAAGGGTTTGGATCATCAAAAGATTACATATGTAGACAATTATGTAAGCTTTTAAAAGCATATTTTTCTTCTCCCTCACACGTCACATGTGAAGGCGTATTCTTGGGATTGTCTTCTGACCAACGCATTGAAACGTTAATGCTGGGATGAGCATATTGAATTTTGTCAGCACTCCCATCTCCAGGGTCATGCTCTAGGACCTCAAATTCATGGCTTCTTCCTACCAATCCTAGAAGATTCTACGATGCATCTGGATATTTGTTTGTGCTAAGTATAGCGCAAGGTCTAACTTGGTGGGGAGGGTTTGCTGAGTTTGGTTCAGTTAGGTTGTTTAATGGCATATCAACCTTCTTGGGTTATTTAATGCCAAATCCATTCTTCTAGAAGAACAGTAGTGGTACTATTTAACCCATAGCTGGGAGGATAAGGGGGGTTCATACCTTTCCTTAGTGTACGTATTTGTCTTAAAGTGAACGTAATAGAGCGACTGGAGATCGAACTCGCTTACTACGATTCTGCAGTCCAGCGCTTTAACTATTACACCATGAGGATACCCCTGCATGGATATTGTTTTGGGCTAGACTTATGAATGCAGAGAAACTTTCATTTGGCTCATCTGGAAAATCAGCATTCAAAACTCTGGTGCGGGGAGGTTTTTATTTTTTTTTCAGCTGGGTTTGAACGTTGACATTTATGAGCAGAACAAAATTGCATAAGTCCAAATGATAAAACGGTTATGCAAAAAGTGTATTGCGCCAATCTTTCAAGAGGGAAGAATCTGCACGCCATGAAAGTCCGTGATTAAAGTTCTAATTTAAAAAAAAAATCTAATTTGGAGTACCTGTGACACTTATTTTTGGAGGGAGCAGACAGACACCTTTGGTTTAGCTTGGTCTGGTTTCTTTGTTTAATGGCATATCAACCTTCGAGGGTTATTTAATGCCAAAGGCATCCTTTTAGAAGAACTGTAGTAGTGCAGTTTAACCCATAGCCAATAAAAAATACTCAAGTGTCTCACCAAACACACCAGACAGTATTTTTGTAAATTAATATGTCCTATATTTAATCATTTTCAAGTAATAATCCCATAGTAATTGCTGTATTTAATTTATATAACTTATAGAAATTAAATAACTATAGCAGGAATGAGATAGTATTATTAATAAATCATCTGATTTTTTTTTCAAGCGAAAGGACGAGATATTAAACAGCTTGGTATTCGTGTCAAGGCAAGGGTTGCCAGAATGATATTAAAGACAACGTCAAGCTTGCCAGAGAAAGCTACATTGAAACGCTGGTAGGAGTTTTGAAATCAGAATTTTCTTCTCCAAAACTAGTTCCTTTAACCAAAGCTTGGGATCTCAGTCTTCGATAATGTCTATCGATAGCTGGAGAAATATATTCCGATCTTTCCAAAAGGCATTAGCAAAAAGTGAAATAATAATAATAATGATGATGATGATGACCACACAGAGAAATTGTTAGAAAGTGAAAAGAAGGATAAATACCTCGACTTTACGAAGGAATTGAAAAAACTATGGTACATGAAAGTGACGTTTATACAAATTGTTATTGATGGTCTTGGAACAGTCACCGAAGGATTACTTAAGGGACTGGAGAACTTGGAAATAACAGGACAAGTGGAGACCATCCAAACTACAGTATTGTTGAGATCGGCCAGAATACTGAGAAGAGTCCTGGAGACTTGAGACTTGCTGTCACTCAAACTTCAGTGAAAGACCATCAGCTAACGCTGACGTGAAAAGCTCTAAAGGAGTAAAATAATAACTGAATGTCGCAAACTAGCGTAAATGAAGTAAAAGACAAGACACGACTGATTGGGCAAGGTAATCCACTGGGAATTGTGCAAGAAATTGAAATTTGACAATACTACCAAATAGTTCATAAACAAACTAGAATCCTTTCTGGAGAATGAGACATGCAAAATTCTCTGGGATTTTGAGATGCAAACAGATCACCTAATCCTAAAGACTAGACCTCGTGATGATCAACAAAAAATTAGAACTTGCCGAATAGGAGATTTTGCCGATCCGACGGACCACAGAAAAAAAAAAAAAAAAAGGAAGACAGAACATTGCCAGAGAACTAAATGAGAGTAATAGTGATACCAATAGTAACTGGCATACTTGTAATGGTCCCTAAAGGCTTGGTGAGGGAGTTGGAAGAATTGGAAACGAGCCGAGACTATCGAAACTAGAGCATTGTTGAGATCGGCCAGAATACTGAGAAGAGTCCTGGAAACTTGAGGAAACTCGCTGTCACTCAGACTACACTGAAAGACCATCAGCTAACGCTGATGTGAAAATCTCTCAAGGAGTAAAATGATAATAAAAGCAACAACAACAACAGAACACTTAGAGAAAAAGAAAATGACAAGTACTTGGGAATACTGGAAACGGAAACAGAGGTGAAAAAATTTTTTTTTTGGTAATACTACTTGAGAAGAACAAGATAACTTCTCGAAACTAAGTTCTTCAGCAGGAATCTCATTAAAAGAATAAAAACCAATGTAAGATATTCTGGACCATTCTTAAAATGGACCTTGCCCAGTCGGCTGGGGCTGTAGAATACACTGACTGCATCTCGGCAGAGGGGTAAGACCCCACTAACGAGTGTCCTGGTAATGACACTAAACAATATGATGGTGAGGTCTCAGTAATGCTTGGGCCTTAGGGAATACTGAGCACCCCTTCATTGCCATTGCTCCCAGGTCCCCTCTGGCTCAGCGTGGTAGCACTTGATAGAGGCCCTATCTATGGGTTAAATAAAACTAACGGCATACTAATGTTTTTGACGATTAAAATGTACTTACATTTAAATTCCGTGCGTATGCTAAACTGAATTATTTAAAATAGAACTGGTTTTTGTCATTGAAACTGTATTTACACTAAACTGAATTGTTTAACATAGAACTGTTTTGACATGTAACTGCGTGTAAACAAAATCTATACTTATACTAAACTGAATTAGAACTGCTTGACTAAACTGAATATCTTAAAATAGAAATGTTTTTCATAATTAAATTGTACTTACATTTAAACTACGTACTTATGCTAAACTGAATTGTTTAAAATTGAACTGTTTTTTACCTTGAAACTGTACTTACACTAAACTGAATTGTTATATATAACTACTTGAATAGTTTGAAATAGAAATGTTTTTGACAATTAAACTGTGTACTCCTGCTAAACTGAGTTTTTTTAAATAGAACTGATTATTTACATAAAAATGGATTTGGCGTTAAATAACCTACAAAGGTTGATATGCCATAAAACCCAACAAATCAAACCAAACCAGCTAAAATGGACCGGGGAGGAACTCAGGCAAATAGACCAAATGACAGGGAAACTGATGATTATACACAAGGCCTTACATCCGAAAGATGACAGACTCTATGTGTCAAGAAAAGAAGGGGGAAGAGGACTCGCCAGCACTGATCATTGCACAGATACATTAAAAAGAACAAAAAAATAGACTAGTTAGCAATGGCAACATATGAACAACCAGGAAAAACGACAAAAACGAGAAAACAGAAATCGGAAGAAAAACAACTGAATTGATACTTCACGTGATAAACTGGTCAGATTGAACTCCAGATGACATGAACATGACAAAGAAAGAGAAACAACAAGAAAGAAACCGAATCTGTTCTAATAGCCGCACAAAATTATGCAACGAGGACTATTTGAATTGATAATACGCAACAGAATCACAAGTGTAGGTTGTGTGGAGAGAGAGATGAAACAGTTAATTACATAACAAACGAATGCAGCAAACTTGCCCCAAATGAGTACAAGACTATACAGGACTGGGCTGAAAAGAGGATCCACTGCGAATTACGAGGATCATTAAATAAGTTTCCATACTTTTTTCGTATGGCCACTTTTATTGATAGTACACACATGAAATTCTCGTCCCCGTCGAAGTAATATCCTCCGGTTGCAATGCACTGGTTGTAGCGTTCCAACAACTTCTAGAAGGCCTCATGGAAGTCCTCTTGTGTGAGCGTGTCAATGATCTAACCCTTTGGCTAATCAACTGTGGTGTTCTGACTTCCTTACTCCTCCCACACCTCTCATCATTCCTCACAGACTCCCTGCCTTCCTTGAATCTCTTATGCCACTCAAAAACTGATGCTCGATTTATGCAAGATGGTCGAAAAGCAGTCTGAAGCATTCCATACGTTTCTGGGGCATCATTTTTTCCAAGTTTAAAACACAATTCTATTGCATATCGTTCTTCTAAAGTGTCCTCATTGCATTTTTGAAATTCACCAACAGTGACAATCAGGCTTTAGTAGGGTGTATTCCAATTGCTGCTGTAGCTGTTCATTTGAACCTGAAATCCTAAAAATTGATCAGTCATCTCATAAGATGTATAGCAATAACATAGTGAATTGTTAAGATTCTACGAGAATTTTAAATGCCTGTACAAAAATGTCTGGAAACTTATTGAATGCACCTCGTATACAAGAGATTAATATTTCACCATACTACTAAATGGTATTTGCACAAACTAGAACCTCTTCTGGGAAAGGAGACGAATAAACTTCTCTGGGACTATCAGATACAAACAGATCACCAAATTCCAACCCGAAGGCCCGAACAAGTGATTATTAAACAAGAAAAAAAAGGAACTCATTATCTGATGGATTTTACCGTTCTATCCGACTGCAGAGTAAAAATAAAAGAAAGCGAAAAGATAATCTAATACTAGGATCTTGCTAGAGAGCTGAAAAGGCTGTGGAACATGACGTTGACGATTATAGTGATAATAGATGGTGCATTCAGAAAAGTTCCCCAAGAAAAAAGACTGGATGAATTGCAAATCACTGGAAGAATCGAGACCATTCCGACGACAACATTAATAAGGTCTGCTAGAATACTTTGGAGAGTCCATGAGAGTTGAAGAGACTTGCTGTCATTGAGACCCCAGTGAAAGACCGCCGGCTAAGGCTAGCATTAAAAATACACAAGGAGTTAAATAATAATAATAATACTAATAAGAATAATTTCACTGAGATTCCGTTGAAAGATCATCAGTGAAATGGTTGGTTGGTTGGTTGGTTGGTTGGTTTTACGGCGTCATTTTTTAAGTTACTTAAGTCATTTTTCAAACAATTCAGTTTAGTATAAGTATTGATTTTGCTTACAAACAGTTAAATATAAAAAAAAGTTCAGGTAAATGTAAAACTGTTCTATTTCAACCAATTCAGTTTAGGATAAGTACGCAATTTAATTCTATTTGACCCACAGATATGATCCTATCAGGTGCTACCACTTTGGGCCAGAGTGGACCTGGGAGCAGTCGGTGTATTCTGCAGCCTCAATCGACTAGTTAAAGCTGTCGCGAAAAACTAATAATGATAATAATCATTATTATTGTGTATGAATGCATTTACCTATCCCCTCCGCACGAGCAGGATGGGGCACAAGGTCAATTTTTATGCGAAGTTTAGCAGGTTTGAATTCAGAGTTTTCCTTCTCCTAGGCTGGTTGCCTAACCAAGGCTAAAGAACTCGGTCTACCCAACTATTTACCAATAGCTGGAAAAAGAATAATTAAATTCGTACCTTTCCCAAGGGTATTAGTGCTATGTGAAATGCAAACGGTCTTGTCGATGATTTGAACACGTATCGCCGTGTTCATTTCCTAAGACCATAACCACTGCTCTACAACTCATATGCTGATGTATTTGTGCGTACATCTACATTCAGTATTTTGAACAAATGCCTACATTCCCAATAATATTTTATTAAAAAAGATAAATCTTTTCTAAACTAAAGTTATTTGGATTTCATTTCTAGCGGAGCATTATGCAATCAAAGCAAATATTATTAGGCATTACTCATTACCGAACTCTACAGCATTTAAAACGTGTAACAAAAGTATGAATTTAAAACAGTGCAAAAATTAGTACACCCTTATATACATTTATGCAAATTTTATTTTCGATTATCGAAGTGTTGCAATTTTGTGTTTAGTTACGAATTGATTTGTTCTAATGGCATGCCAATCTGTCTAGGGTTATTTCATGCTTAAAGATTAGGGAATCGCTTTCACTGTAAAATAATTTTTACATTTTTTGGTATGGGGGGGGGGTCGGCCATATGCAATACGAATGATTCTGTAACATAGCCATACATGAATATGTGAAATGTACATAGAATATTCATAACTTATATATAGATAACATAGGAATCCCGAAACACAAAAAAACACTTACGACTTCTTAGTTCAGGTACGAAACTTTTTATTACCTTTGAGTTAAAGGTTTTCCGACATAAGGAGAGTGATACACAATCTTTCTATGCTGACTTTTCCATCTGCACCCCCCCACCACGTGCAGCCCCCCGCCGCAAACTTCTGGTCTGATCTCGGCGAACCCCGAACTTCAACCGTCTTCTTCGAACGCTAAAACTCAACTAACTGACCTTTCTCACATCCCCCAAATCCTCAGTGCTTCCGGGCATGACGCCATTCACATCTCCTGGTCCCATTTACTATCTGGGATTTTTATTTTGACATCTCTGAATGACACATCCTCCCCGCACGCTCGTGCACACCTGCGCTCATGTTTGCACCTAACTAAGCGAAAGGTTCTCAGCCTAACTAGACCGAAAGACAAGATAAATAAAACGAAATCCCCCTGCAATTATATTACAATTCCCCCCAAAAATCTATTTGACTCATAGATGGGACCCTAATATGTATTATCATTCAAGGTTAATGGTAATGAAGCTGTTCTTTATACTCCCCAGATCTCCAGAACTGGATTCTCACCATCAGAAGCAATTTAGCGTCATACCCAGGGCACCCGTTTTAAAGGGTTATTACCCCTCCGTTGGTGATACAATCAGCGTATTCTAACCCCCGTCGACTGGACATTTTTGGCTACAGATTTTCTATGCTACAGAATTCGGTCATGAATACTAGCTAATGATATCTGTTTTGATGGTTTCATTTTTCCATAAGAGATAACAAAATCCTGGTATGTTTACTTTAGAAGAAAATTAACATTTTAAAAGAGTATACTTACGAGGCGAGGCGGGGACTGAAAGTCATTGACTGCAAAGCTCATAGAATGACGTCATAACTGCTGTTGATTACCTTTTTTATCAATGGGGTCCAAGCACTCCAACACTAACTCGAAAATGCGCAGCAAGAGGAGCCATTTCGAAAAGTAACCGGGACATTGGCCCAGCGGTTAGAGTGTTCGCCAATGGCCCGGGAGACCTGGGTTCAATCCCAGGTCGAGTCATACCAAAGACTTTAAAAATGGAACTTGATACCACCTTGCTTAACACTCAGCATTATAAGGTACGGTTCAAGGGTAAAGTGGAGCAATCCTGGGAATGGAGTAGCGCCCCCCCTACACCTTGGTGTAGTAGCTATCGAAAAGGGAGCCTTCGGGTCACCCTCGACTATGGTCGCTAACTTTACTAACTTACATGAAAGTATCTTGTTCAGCCATTGAACTTTTCAGCCACCACTCGTATCTATGGGCGAACCGGAATTACAACACTTAGATCCGGAATTAAACAAGGATCCTTTGGATCTTCCCTTTAAAATGGACGCCCAGTATCGTCATTGTGGCGTCTGGACCAGCGATTTGCCGGAAGATTTTATTTTGATAAAAAAAAAATCTTCCGGCAAATCGCTTTCAAAAATTAGACAAGTTCAGAAAACGGGTTATTATAGGCGTCTACCGTTGTGTCATAGTTTATGAACTATCGAGTCATGAGTTCGATATTTAATGGTTCCACATACTTTTAATGTTGTACAAAAACGATAACGGTCACGTGAACAAAACTTCGATTTAAAATTGGACTGGAATGGTGTAAGAGGCTTTGAGATTTCTGAAAAGCTAACGTTATCGAAGAAATATAAACACTGTTCCTTTCAAGGAAATGATAAATAATTTAGCGCCCACGGACTTTAAAAGATTTAAATTGAGTTTTTTTTTTCCGTCAAATACCAGAATTTAATCTTTAATACAGGAGGTCATAACCAATAACGGAAACTCATGGCTCGATAGAACATAAATCTTGTGATATAGGACTGCTGAACATCTCCGATTGTTATCGTCCCATTGTCGATTTACGACATGGAATTATTATTATTATTATTATTATTATTATTGTTATTAGTAGTAGTAGTGGTTGGTTGGTTGTTTTTTTTAATGGCATATCAACCTTTGTAGGTTATTTAACATAACGCCAAACTATTTTTATGAAAATAGTTCTATTGCAAACAATTCAGTTAGCATAAGCCCGCAGTTTAAATGTAAGTACGGTTTAATTGTCAAAAACATTTCTATTTCAAGCTATTTAGTTTAGTCAAACAATTCAGTTTAGCATAAGTATGCTGTTAGTTCTATTCAACCCATAGATAGGACCCTATCAGGTGCTACCACGCCGAGCCAGAGTGGACCGGGGAGCGATGGGTACTCCAAATTCCCCAAAGCTCCAGCATTATTGGAAAATTACCATCATATTGTTTAGTGTCATATCTTGGACACTCATTGGCGGGAGTGGGGTCTTACGCCTCTGCAGAGAAGCAGTCGGTGTATTTTACGGCCCCAGCCGACTGGGCAAAGTAGTAATAGTAGAAGTAGTATAAAGTCACAAGTCTACGAATTCAGAGAAAGGCTATCATTTGATAATTCCCATTTTTTTCAGCCCCAAAGATGAAATAGAATTAAAATAAGATCAGTATTATTTGCTAATCTGGTACAAGGCCACGTTTACTGAACCCCTTATGAACTTGAACTGTATGAGGATTGATCTTAATATGAGATTGCTGTTCAGTATGTTATTTACTACGCCATGGGGACTCTCTTCCTGATGGAAGAAACACTTTACTGACTTGAATCCATCATCATAAAGAACGTAACTCAGATTCCTTTGACTTTCTCGCTATCCGTCCCTATTGGCTATCGCTGTTGGTGTAACACTAAGCCTGCTGGGTGTGGTCGGCGTATTCTACAGCTCCAGCCGACAGGGCTGTAGAAAAAATGAACTTTTAGAAGTATTGTGAGTATTGGCTGTTGCAGAAATAAAAGGAAAAGAAAATGATGACGAAACAGTAATAAAGACAGTAGTCGTGGTAGAAGAGAAAGTTGTGGTTGTTTACTAAACTTAGAAGGTTTCTGGTTCAAGGCCGAAAGAATGGAGCTCCTAATAACAATCTGTTGTGACAAAAAAATTGTCTGCCAGACTAATGTCTGGTGGATAATTAACTTTACCACCTCGCAAGACGCTCTTAAAAATTAAAAATGGCAGATTTTAGGCAAACGGGGTTTATCGAACTTTCTCATCACGAGTAATGGTTCGGCAAGAGTAGCCATTTTATCACGACAATGAGCTCTTAGAAGAAGAAGAAGAAGAAGAAGAAGAAGAAGAAGAAGAAGACAAGCAATCATACAAGAAGAAGGAGAAAAAGAAGAAAACAAGCAATCACTGAAGAAGAAGGAGAACAAGAACAAGAACAAAAAGAAAACAAGCAATCACACAAGAAGAAGAAGAAGAAGAAGAAGAAGAAGAAGAAGATTACAAGCAATCACACAAAAGGAAGAAGACCAGCAATCATACCAGAAGAAGAAGATGAAGAGGACAAGCAATCACACGAGAAGTCCTTAATACTAACCTCTTAAAACCACATGAATCTCACGCAAACTTTAACTGTATATGGAGATTCCTGTTGACCTTGTTATAAATATTTTCAAACTCTAGTTTAATCTAACGAAACGTTATTTGATTATAATCTCCAACAAACACACAGCAAGAAAACAGATGATCGTTGCATACATTGTAGGATTGATGAAATCATTAATTGTTTATTTGTTCCTGCAGTAAAAACACCAACAACATTTATTGATATTTATAATGCCTAGTTTATCAGTGGAGCACGGAAAAGGCTTTAAGACGCCACTATTCAACAGTATCCGGTGGTTAGACTTTGAGTAGTGCGAAGTTCCCCTTCATTACGATCACTACCAAGTTCACTCTGACTCGAAGTGGCTGTACCTACAAAGGTACCATTTATGGGTCAAATAGATTCATTTGATAATTATTCCTCTTAGAAAGGAATACTTGATAGCATATAACTGGCAACAAATAAATGAATTAACGTTAATGAAGAACGCTTATTTGAAACCCTATAATTGCTCGACTGAAACAATGTAACTGTGTTAATAATTGTGTTAATAATTGTATTTGTGTTAATAATTGAATCTTGAAACTGCAATTGCTTGCAAATTCACTTGGAAACAAATAATTACTTATAAAGAAACTGACTTCGGCATGAAATGATTGATATGAATCCAACAAACCAAACCAAAAACCCAGCCTAGCTTAGTATGGCACAGGACCACTGAGAATTGAAAGATTAATAATGCTGTGGTCTGGATGTTCTCGATTCTTCGTGTGATTTTCAGTTCCTCCAGTCATCTTTGAGGTCCTTAGGGGACTGATCAAAGCGAACCAACAACAAATGATACCACTGTCACCCACATGTTCCAATTTTTTTCTGGTAAGATGTAAGCATTTGTTTACTGTCTTTGATTTTTATGCTGTGGTGCGTGGTGCATTCAATAAGTTTCCAGACTTTTTTCGTACAGGCATTTAAAATTGTCGTAGAATCTTGACAATTCACTATGTTATTGTTATATATATTATAAGATGACTGACCAATTTTTATGATTTCAGGTACAATTGAACAGCTACAGCAGCAATTGGAATACACCCTACTAAAGACTAATTGTCACAGCTGGTGAATTTCAAAAATGCAATCTGGACGTGAGGACACTTTAGAAGAACGATATGCAATAAAATTCTGTTTTAAACTTGGAAAAAATGCCACAAAAACGTATGGAATGCTTCTGACTGCTTTTGGAGCGTCATGAATCGAGCATCAGTTTTTAGTGGCATAAGAGATCCAAGAAAGGCAGGGAGTCTGTGAGGGATGATGAGAGGTGTGGGAGGAGTAAGGAAGTCAAGAGACCAGAGTTGATAGCCCAAAGGATTAGGGTAAAGGTTACTATGTTGAGGTTTCAAGGGAGTTCAGGAAGAGATTCCAAGGGAAGAGACCAGCACTCTTCAAATCGGGTCAGTGGCATTTCCACCTGGACAATGCACCAGTCCACAACTCCATCATTGTCACAGACTATTTGACCAAGATGGGCATCAAGACAATTCCTCAGCCTCCCTATAGTCCAGACCCTTCTCCCTGGGACTTTTGGTTATTCCCTAAGCTCAGAGGCTGTCGTTATGAAACAATTGAGGAGATGAAGGAGGCTGTGACGATGGTCATTGACACGTTCACACAAGAGGGCTTCCATGAGGCGTTCTAGAAATTGTTGGAACGGTACAACAAGTGCATTGCAGTCGGAGAAGATTACTTCGAAGGGGACTAGAGTTTCATGTGTATACTATCAATAAAAGTGCCCATACGAAAAAAGTCTGGAAACTTATTTAATGATCCTCGTACGCTGGGGCAGCAAAATCCACATGATTTCAAGTGATAGCAGTGAAGGGGCACTCCGCTTTCTCCAGCATAACTGGAACCTCTCCATCAGATTGTTTAGTGTCATTTTCAGGACACTCGTTGTGGGGGGTCTTATCCCTCTGCAGAGAAGCAGTCGATTTGGTAAGTTTATTATGTGATTAAACATTTCATTTTTTCTTCAAATAATCTAAACTTGCAATTCTGTTGCATATTATCAATTTTAGCTTCC
Organism: Sepioteuthis lessoniana; assembly: GCA_963585895.1. Taxonomy (NCBI): domain Eukaryota; kingdom Metazoa; phylum Mollusca; class Cephalopoda; order Myopsida; family Loliginidae; genus Sepioteuthis; species Sepioteuthis lessoniana. The sequence continues at coordinate 2,811,435 of OY757911.1, forward strand.
TTATTACGTTGTTTTGTTTTATAATAAAAAGAAGTTGAATTTCTCTCTTGAGGTTTCCTTTTCTCAGCAATGTCTGAAAATGTACACAATATCAGACAATGTCATCAACTACATCACGAAAAACTGGGAAATGGGATTAACAGCAGGAGAACAAACCTTGCCAAAAATGAAAATCCAGAGGCATCGCGTGTGCGATCTCGGTAGTTTGTCACTTAAAATATCCATACAGTTGGAGGGTGGGGGGTTCTCATTTCTGTTTTCTACTTTTGGTTGTTTTTCTGTTTGTTATTATATTGCCAATGATGTTACTAATCACTGTGATTAGTCTTTCTTTGCTCTTTTTAATGTACTCCTTGAGTCTTTGTATTGATGCATCTACGTAATCCTAAATTCGGGCGAGTACTTCTTCCACCTTCTTTTCTTGACACATGTTGTCTGTCTATTTTTATCTCTCGGATGTAAGTCCGTGTGCATTGTGATCAATTTTCTTGTCTTCTGGTCAATTTGTCTGAGTTCCTCCTTAGTCCGTTTTAAGAATGATCCTGGATATCTTACAAGGTGGACTGCTCATGTGTTTATTCTTTTGATGAGATTTCTACTGCAGAGCTTCATTTCAAATACTCTTTCTTTATTTTTTGCTTTCTTCTCTTTCTTGTTTGATGGTGTCAGTAGCTAATATTCCCGCGTACTTGTAATTTTCCTTTTCTCCAAACGTTCTGATGCTTTCCAGATTGTGCAGTTCTATTCCTTCCTTTGTTTCCCTTCAATTACTTTTGATTGTTAACTCGGCACATTTTTAATGCCTGATTCCATTCTTATATTATGGCTGTATATTCTAATTGTTTGTATAAAAATCTCCAGTTCATTTTCATTTTTAGCAAAAAGATTGATATCATCCATGTATATCATGTGATCAATCATTTCTTGTGATTTTAGAAATTTATTAACACTTCCTAATTATGTAATTGAACATCATCATTGTTATACCAAATAACAGTGGCGAAAGTAAGTCCTTCTGATTGATGCCTAATTTGTTATTATAATTTCTATATTTGTCCTTCTTGTTTACTTCTATTCGGGTTCCTTTAAAGGACACCAATTTTATCACAGACTAGTTTTGCGCCTACATATATTCAGTCGTTTAATTCAGTGATGCTATTGTCCAGTCGGCTGGGGCTGTAAAAACCCTCCCAATGAGTGCCCTAGGCATGACACTAAACAATCTTATGGTGAGATACCAGTAATCCTGGGGCTTTGGGGAATACAGAGTACCCCTTCATTGCCATTGCTCCCAGGTCCACTCTGGCCCAACGTGGTAGCACCTAATAGGGCCCTGTCTATGGGTTAAATAGAACTAACGGCATACTAATGCTAAACTGAACTGTTTGACTAAACTGAATAGCTTGAAATGGAAATGTTTTTGACAATTAAACCGTACTTACATTTAAACTGCGTGCTTATGCTAAACTGAATTATTTGAAATAGAACTGGTTTTTGACATTGAAACTGTATTTACACTAAACTGAATAATTTAACATAGAACTGTTTTAACATTTAACTGTGTGTAAACAAAATCTATACTTATGCTAAACGGAATAAGCTGAATTATAACTGTTTGACTAAACTGAATAGCTTGAAATAGAAATGTTGGTTTTTTTGACAATTAAACTGTGTACTCGGGCTAAACTGAATTGTTTGAAATAGAACTGACTATTTGTATAAAAATAGATTTAGCGTTAAATAACCTACAAAGGTTGATATGCCATAAAACCAAACCAACCAACCAATCAGTGATGCTACCGGTTTTGATATTGTAAATAATTTCTTTATCTTTTTGGTTTTTACTTAAACCTTTTTCTAGTCTTGCTTCCTGTAGAATGGTAATGTAATCTTTTTTTTTTTCTGTCAGGATTTTCTTAATTAACTCAAAATTGTGTTCTGTCTCCTTGTGTTAACATTGATGTTGTGCTGCTGGGAACTGTGTTGTTTTATTTTCCAGTATTTTGTGTTTCGATTCGAGTAGGGAGACCAAGTTCATTTTACTCATTACGAGTTTTTCACTCCAGTTTAAACTGATGGTCTTTTACAGGAGTTTGAGTGACAGCAAGTCTCCTCTGGTCATCAGGACTCTTCTCATTATTATTATAATAGTTATTATCAGGAAGATTATTAATATTATTTGCTTTGCTGTGAGCACAGCTGGAAATTTACTCCACGTCTTTTGACCAGGCTAGCTAATAATATAATTAATCCCTGGTAACGAAAGATCCGTCTCTCAGACAGCATCTTTCTCTGGAATTTGGAAGAGTTGGTTTGGTTTGGTTTGTTGGGTTTTATGTCATATCAACCTTTGTAGGTTATTCAACGCCAAATCCATTTTTATGGAAATAATCAGGTCTATTTCAAACAATTCAGTTTAGCATGAGTACACAGTTTGTCAAAAATATTTCTATTTCAAACTATTCAGTCAATTCAAGCAGTTATATATAACTGTTCAATTTAGTGTAAGTACAGTTTCAATGCCCAAAACAATTCAATTTCAGATAATTCAGTTTAGCATAAGCACGCATTTTAAATGTAAGTACAGTTTAATTGTGAAAAATATTTCTGTTTCTAGCTATTCAGTTTAGTCAAGCAGTTCTAATTCAGCTAATTCAGTTTAGTATAAGTACAGATTTTGTTTACACACAGTTAAATGTCAAAACAGTTCTATGTTAAATAATTCAGTTTAGTGTAAATACAGTTTCAATGTCAAAAACCAGTTCTATTTCAAATAATTCAGTTTAGCATAAGCACGCAGTTTAAATGTAAGTATGGTATTATTGTCAAAAACATTTCTATTTCTAGCTATTCAGTTTAGTCAAACAATTCAATTTAGCATAAGTATGCCGTTAGTTCTATTTAACCCATTGATAGGGTCCTATCAGGTGCTACCAAGCCGGGTTAGAGTAGACCTAGAAGCAATGGCAATGACTGGGTGCTCCGTATTCCCCAAAGCCCCAGCATTACTGGAACCTCACCATTATATTGTTTAGTATCATATCCAGGACACTGGTTGGGGGGGGGGTCTTACAGTCGGTGTATTCTACAACCCCAACCGGCTGGGCAAAAGAAGTGTTGGTTCAGGGATAGGATCTAATATCTGAATCAAAGTCTGATGAAACTAGAAAATTCCAAGAAGACCCACCATACAATGTGATCTTGAATTGTGTGCCGTATGAGGATGAGGGACTGTCTTGGTATAAAACCTGACCATTGGTTATGATTAGCTCTTGTGGGGGTGTCAAATAAATAAACATATTTCTACTTTTGTACCCTCTAATGATGACAGTTTCGCTTCGAAAAAATGTTTTTATGACTTTAAGGGAAGTGTTGCAGGTTAGTTTATATAGAAACATGTCAACAAACTCTGGTACATGTTTTGACATTAATGAGAGTGTTTGAGAGAGAGAAAGGGAGAGAAAAACGGAAAAAGACTGAGAAGTGTTTTATGTGCGTGGTGTCTAAGCGCATGCGCACAGACACCGAATAATGGCCATTGTAGACATCGTAATGAGCTACAAGCATGACTCATCTATGAGACAGTTTCAAAGGATCGTACGGTCACTCAAGTTAAATTTTCTGTGCAGATTTTAGTGATGGTTTGGTAATGGTGGCAGCTTTAATGGTGATAGAAGAAGAAGAAGAAGAAGAAGAAGAAGAAGAAGAAGATTGCGAGGAAAAGATATCATAGGTGAAGAAAGAGGAGAGAAAGAAACATTGAAGGAGAAAATAGAATTGTGGGAGGTGAGGAGGAAGTCAGGTGACTGAGGTCGACCGATGGTGCCAGAAATCTTTCAGTTCCTGTAGACCATTTTCAGACAGTGACGTCATCCTATAGGGGGGTAAGGGATATACCTATGTGTACAGTTGGTAGCGTTGTTGCCATTGCAGACTAGGGGGCGCTGAAAACTTCTCGGCAAGACCAACCAAGAAATAACCCGCCTACAACCAAATCAGATTGAAAATACTGGTTCCCGTCAGACCATGGAAGATGAGTCTGCTCAGTGTTTGAATGGGTGATCACTTACCAACTGCTGATACTATTAGCTGCCTTTTTTTTACCTTGCCTCTTTACTGAAAGAAGAGTTCGATTCACGGTCAGGGTGTTAATGTGATACCCTTTACACGCAAGAATGCACGATAGTAACCAGTGTCAAAAATAGCTTAGCTCTGTCTTTTATTTGATTAGTAGGTTCGGCTTAATGAGAGAATCATCTGAAGCGAATATCATTTAACATTCTAAACGGCATGAATGTCAGACTTAACAAACTCAGTAAAAAGCAAAAAGGGGATAATTTTGAACCGAGAAAAGTACGTGTTATTCTCCATCCCAAAATTTAACTAATTAGGCAAATGGTTTCTAAAGGTTAAACAGATCCAATAAGAATTTCCCATTTCAAAAATTTAGCCATTTTCTTCTTAGTTGAACCGTGAAATTTTCAGCGCCGTCTCGTGTGGATGATTTTGATGATGAACATAGTATCAGTGTAGGCTTTCTAAAAATGGGAAATAGTTACTTGCTTGTATGGTAACTGTGTCCAGGTTGACTTGCTGAAGAGATAGAGTTAGAGTTTTTTGAAGCTTAGATATTTACAACCTTGAATTTGTTTTACTTGTTTTATATCTATGTATTCACCCAACCCCTCTGTCTAGGGCAGGTTGTGATACAATTTTTAAGTGCAGAGTGCAGAGTTTTTCTCCTTCCACACCGGTTTCTTTTATTAAAGCTGAAAAATAAATCTACCCATCTATAACCAGAAGTAAGAAGAGATTGAATCATGAATTTCCCAAACATATTAGAATGAAGTGAAATACTAACAGCTTCGTCCGAGATTTGAACTCGGTTCTCTGATTCCATTTTTTGCGAGGAAGACCGTTGCATTAAGCACAACTGTCTTTTAATCGGAAAGGATTTGCCGACTTCGAAAACCAGCATTCAAAATCATGGCTTCTGGTCTGGGAGGGAACAACGAACTTCTGGTTGTGGTAGCATATATGATTATATTTTCAGAATTGTGTTTATCGGGCTCGCATCGGGTGGGTGGTATGGAGCGGTTTGTTCGGTCTCAGTAGGCCTTCTCCCCATGCATTACCTGCTTTGGGCTGAGTTTGATAGCTAGGCACCAGAAACGCCCCAATTTGGGGAATGCCGAACGGAGAAAGCATTTTTTGAAATAGCCACTCATGATTCTCGAGTCTTACGTCGCTCTCCACTATAAAATGACCGTATACCTCGTTCTGGCTTTGTGAGAGGTCAGTTAAATACCACACATGCTTCAGGCTACTTACAATACCGGCAGTTTCTAAGTGGTCACCTATCTAAGCTGTGAGTAGGCTTATTGCTTCTTAACTTTAGTGATATGACGGGAAGTCAATCCTGAATTGTAACCGATCTACGAGTTAAGCTTGTTACACCATGAAGAGATACTCAAAAATCTTTGTTGTTGTCATAGTCTGCGAGATTTGAATCCAGATCCAGGCTTCAATTTCATTATTTCCTACAGTTAGCTTAGTCTGACACAGGATCACAGTTGTAGAGCACCCACTGAAAATCGAGCTTATTAAACTACTAAACTGACTTGAGAAACAGATTTTTATTAGATGCTTAAATCTTTGCTAAATATGTCAAAGAACCACGATTTTAAGGTACCTAGTCAGGATTGAACCCGCTAGCAGAGTCTTGTGAGATTACCTCGGGATGAGTCTGTGTACGAAATTAAATTCACATTCTTTTTTTTTTCTTAAAACCATTTAATGCTGGCTTTGGTAATTGTTCTTTTCGTTTCAGTTTTCTGTGCGATGAATCGGGATATTTTTTGGAATGTTTTCATACACAAGTTTTTTAAAAGTTGGTTGTTTTATGCCATATCAACTCCTGAAGGTTATTTAAAGCCAAATCCTGTTTATTTATGTCAAATATTATTTATAAATGAATAAATCTAAATTAGAGAATCAATAATTTGAGGTAACATTTTTGATCTAGCCAAACTTCATTTTACACACAGTTAAATGGTTTCAAGTATTGTCAAAGATGAAATATTTCTATTTGACCTGTAGAACCTAAAGAGTACAACCATTCAGGGTTAGACTGGGCCTGAAAGTAATGAGGTAACATATTGACCCTCGACCGAGTTGTCAAATAAGAGGTGCACCTGTGTAAATAACAGGTGCATCTGGTCGAAAATATCAGGGTATAACCTTGACTGTGGACGGGTTGAATTGGGTGCAGATGTGACACCCACAAGAAGCAGGTGAACGTCAAACAATTATATAACCCGGTGCCACAGAGAGGTTCAGTTAGTTGGAGATAAGATGCTGTTGTGAGAACCAGCACCAAGTAGAGGGCTATGGGCCCTCTGGACACCCGATAGAGCAGCCTAGCAGAACGAGAAAGAAGAGCTGCTAAAGACAGAGGAATTTAGGGTCAATATGTTGCAGTCTGTTCAGTCTCCAACTCACCTCTCACACATGAACCTTTCGTAACCATTTCGAATAAAGTGTGTGAGGTATATTTTTATAAAGAAGTGTGTTCGTTCGTCATTATTGTTGATTATGTTTCCACATATATATGTGCATGTATATGGTTGTGAGTATACAACAATGATAATAAACTACAACACGGGAGCCTCACCATTGTATATAGTCTATGATCGTATCCAGGACACATGTTGAGTGGGGTCTTACTTCTCTGCAAAGATTCTGTCAGCGTAGTCTACTCCCTTAGCTGACTGGGCTAAGTTTTTTTTTTACAGTATTTATCAGTAAGTTTTAAGGTGTTTATATGGAGATTTTTTTATTCATTGGGTTTGACGTCATTTATATGAAGCACTTTACAGTACGTTGATGTACATTTTCACTACAGTAATACATAAATAGCTATATATATATATATATATATATATATATATATATATATATATATATATATATATATATCTGTTGGGTCAGTAAAATGGTAATTCCTGTGTATGGAGTGAGAGGCTCTCTGTGATTGGATATACTAATCACGTGATGAGCCCAGAAGTCTTGGCGCAAAAATCCCAAATCCAGTCAGAAGGATTCCACCAGACGTTCCGTGAGGTGAGAACATTAACAGCTCTCAGAAAGACACCTCTAAGATACCAGATATCTGCTTCAGCGCGCCAGTAAGTCCCTAAAACTCAACTTTATACACTTTATTGTTATTATTTGTTTCACGTATTGATTAATAAATCTTTAGAATTAAAATAAGTATTTATTCATTTATTTGTTGCTGTTAACCTTAGAATAAACGCTACACTAACACAATATATATATATATATATATATATAGGAACGATTAGTAAATAAAAAACACCTTAACATAAATTCATCTCTATTTTAAAAGCTCTCACTCTGAACAAATAAAGCCAAACTTATTCAAAAGCACTCAAACTACGAAGAATCTGCTTACATAACGAATTTAATGAACATTGCGATAAATTAAAACAATTCCTAGCATAAGGCTACTATGATACTTTAATCGAAAATCAGATAAAAAAAACCATCACTGCCACTTAACAAGATACTTAAAAATTAAAACCGTAAGTGAGGATGAAACACATTCCTCTAGTAACAATATTTAACAGCAACTAAGTCAAATAATAAATAAGTATTTAGACATTAAACCCCAAGCTTAAAGGATATCTTTTACAAACTATAAATTCTTGTCTATTGTCGATAAATAACTTCAGAAACATGAGAGAAAGCAGAAATAAAATAAGCAATAAAGAAATTCATAAAAAGCTTTAAATAAAGTCCTCTAAATTTTGCCATTCTACACTGAAAAGGAGACGCTCATAATGCAATGATTACTGTCGTAAAAATGGACACGTTGAACAAAGTTCAAATCTTGGACGAGGTTTGCATTTCACGTAGCGCTAATTCCCTTGAGAAAGGCATGAATTTCAATTATTCTTTCTCCAGCAATGGGGAAATAATACGGTGGATTGGGCTTTCTTTAAGTTTTGTATGGCAACCGGTCTAGGAAAAGGAAGCCTTAGAATTAAAACCTATTAAACTTCGCTTAAAAATTAACCTTCAATCGTATCCTGTTCATGCGAAGCGATGGGTAAATATGAAGTGCCTTCAATAAGTTTCCAGACTTTTTTGTACATGCATTTAGAATTATCGTAGACTCTTGACAATTCAGTACGTTATTGCTATACATCTTATAAGATGACTGACCAATTTTTAGGATTTCGGGTTCAAATGAACAGCTATAGCAGCAATTGAAATACACCCTAATAAAGCCTGATTGTCACAGCTGGTGAATTTCAAAAATGCAATCTGGACGTGAGGACACTTTAGAAGAACGATATGCAATAAAATTCTGTTTTAAACTTGGAAAAAATGCCACAAAAACGTATGGAATGCTTCTGACTGCTTTTGGAGCGTCATGAATCGAGCATCAGTTTTTAGTGGCATAAGAGATCCAAGAAAGGCAGGGAGTCTGTGAGGGATGATGAGAGGTGTGGGAGGAGTAAGGAAGTCAAGAGACCAGAGTTGATAGCCCAAAGGATTAGGGTAAAGGTTACTATGTTGAGGTTTCAAGGGAGTTCAGGAAGAGATTCCGTCGGAAGAGGCCAGCACTCTTCAAATCGGGTTAGTGGCATTTCCACCAGAATAATGCACCAGTCCAAAACTCCATCCTTGTTACAGACAATTTGACCAAGATGGGCATCAAGACAGTTCCTCGCCGTCCCTATAGTCCAGACCTTGCTCCCTGTGACTTTTGGTTATTCCCTAAGCCCAGAGGCCGTCGTTATGAGACAATTGAGGAGATAAAAGAGGCTGTGACGAAGGTCATTGACACGCTCACACAAGAGGACTTCCATGGGGCCTTCCAGAAGTTGTTGGAACGGTAGAACAAGTGCAATGCAGCCGGAGGATATTACTTCGAAGGACTAGAGTTTAATGTGTGTACTGTCAATAAAAGTACCCATACGAAAAAGTCTGGAAACCTATTGAAGGCACCTCGTATCTATATTTGACAAAGCCTCTTTTTCTCTCTATAGACAAGTACTGAAAAGATCTCGGCTGAACCAAGCAGGAAATTACTTTCTTATTGAAATTATGGAAAAATTAAAGAAAATAAGAAGCAACACGAAAGATGTGCTGGAATGCAAGCATGATATCTGGAATAGATTGTTAGACGTTTGTAACGTTGTAAGCTCTAGTATCGTAACGGTTATCGTCGAAGGAAATGGACTCGGTGACCAGAGTTCAGATCTTGGGCGAGGTTGTTTGCATTTCACGTAGCATTTCTACTACCTTTGATAAAGGCATGAATCCAATTATTCTTTCTCCTGCTATGGGTAAATAGTACTGTAGACTGCGCTCTTTAACCTTGGTATGGCAACCGGTCTAGGAGAAGGAAAATTCTGAATTCAAACCTGTTAGACTCCACTTAAAAAAGTGACCTTTTGTCACATTCTGTTTGTGCGGAGTGGTTGGGTTAATATATATTGTGAAAATTAATCAAATCAAAGCAAGTCATTCACTAGCTTCTCAATGAACAAAACTTTAAAGATTTACCAATTTAAAGATTTGGCAGAAACAAAAATGTAATTTATGTACTGACTTACACACGCTGTCAAAAGAAATATATTGGAAAGTCAGAATGGCTATTTGATTTTGAATTAAGCAACTCGATATGCAAAACCAAATCGATGGATTAGGACAAATTAATACATAATTAATTAATAGTTTCTGCTTCAATAATGATACAATATTCATCATCATAGAAACGACTTAACAAAACTCATTGGATAGCATACTGATTTCACAAGAATGACACGAGGATAAAAGGATAAAACATCTTCAAAACCAATCACCAAGTGACTTTAACATCAAGTTTAACCATCCACAACACAGCGCCTGCCCAGTCGGCAGGGGCTGTAGAATGACCGACTACATTTCTGCAGAGGAGTAAGACTATGCCCACCAACGCCTGTTCTAGATGACACTAAAGAATCTGATGGCGACGTTTCAGTAATGCTGAAGCTTTGAAGAATGTGGATTAACCCTTCATTGCCATCACTTCAAGGTCCATTCATGCACGAAGTGGTAGCATCTGATAAGGTCCTATATATGAGTCAAATAGAACTTTTTGACATTTGAACAGTGTGCAAACAAACGACTTGTGTTTGTTTAAAATAGACTTATTTGATCCTATAACTGTATAAAACATGTCTGATGTTTAATTGAATTGTTAGTAATACAAAGCAATACTTGGAACTATTTAAGACTGCGCAAAAGAATGAGCTTAGGTTCGTTTAAAAACATTGCCAACAAAATGTGTTTATATGTCATATATATTTGATATATATGTTTAAAAAGGATTTGGCTTTAAATAATTTACAATGATTGATGACGGGGGTGTCCTCGTGGTGTAATGGTTAAAGTGATGGACTGCGGAATCGTAGTAAGCGAGTTCGTACTTCAGTCGCGTTATTACGTTCACTTTCAGGTAAATACCCCTGGGAAAGGTATAAACCCCCTTATCCTCCCAGCTATAGGTTAAATACTACCGCTACTGTTCTTCTAGGAGAATGGCATTGGCATTAAATAACCTACAAAGGTTGATATGCCATTAAACAAAGAAACCAAACCAATGATTGACGACCTAAAACCCAACTAAACCAAATCCAATATATCTAATATATATGTATAAAGAGGTTTTTGCATTAAATACCCTACAATGTTTGACATACCATAAAACCCAACTAAACCAAATTCTATATATTTAATAAATATGTATAAAGAGGTTTTTGCATTAAATACCCTACAATGTTTGACATGCCATAAAACCCAACCAAACCAAATCCAATATATCTAATATATATGTATAAAGAGGTTTTTGCATTAAATACCCTACAATGTTTGACATACCATAAAACCCAACTAAACCAAATTCTATATATTTAATAAATATGTATAAAGAGGTTTTTGCATTAAATACCCTACAATGTTTGACATGCCATAAAACCCAACTAAACCAAATCCTATATATCTAATATATATGCATAAAGAGGTTTTGGCATTAAATAACCTACAATGGTTGATATGCCATAAAACCAAACCAAACCAAATCATATATATTTAATATATACATATAAAGAGGTTTTGGCATTAAATAACCTACATGGGTTGATATGCCATAAAACCCAACCAAACCAAATCATATATATTTAATATATACGTATAAAGAGGTTTTGGCATTATATAACCTATAATGGTTGATATGCCATAAAAACCAAACGAAACCATCTTTAAAACAGCGCATCGTAGCAGAGAGGACAATAAGATGTGTTGCATAAACAACAGAACAAACAAATGTTTATGTTCAGAAGCATTACAATTGCAAACCTGTCAACTGTCCAGCAATCTTCGGAGGAATGAGAGCACCAATCTCGACGAGTCACACAGTTTCTACCAAAACCTAAAAGCTATATACCGGACCGTCGTGCAAGATCCAGAGTCCTCTGCATCATGCAGACAAAACAGAGATACCCAACGACAAGGATTTAATACTGAAGCGCTGGTCCCAACACTTCAGCACTCACTTCAATTTATATATATATATAAAATAAGTAAAGTTGGCGACTTTAGTCGGAGGTGACCCGAAGTCTCCCTTTTCAATAGCTACTACACCGAGGCATAGGGAAGGACGCTACTCCTTTTCCTGGATTGCTCCAATCTACGTTTGATCCTTACCTTATAGTGCTGAGTGCAAAGCAAGGCGGCATCAAGAACCATTTTTTGAATCTTTGGTATGACGCGACCTGGGTTTGAACCCCGGCCAAATGCAGTCATATTTTATTGAAAACAACTGACAATAATAATTCTATATAAACAATTAATTTATTATTTATTTTTCATGTTACCAAATCTTTTGAGAAGGTTAACTCTTGTTTGTAATATAAGATGTTTTTCTTCGTCTTTATTTACTGTTCAACTGATTATACTGAACGCTAGACTTTTGGCAATATGGGTGGTCTTCATCACTATATGAAACTTGTTTTACATGCACATACAGTTTTACCCACAGAAACATCTTTGTGTGCATAATTATCTACATGTTCAAACTACAGTGAGTATTTCCATAGATGGGTGGGGCAAAAATAATTTCCATTTTAAGCATTAAATTTAAATCAGTCTATCTCAGCTGAGAATTTATTGATCGAAATAAGAACCCTAATAAATAAAACTCGAAGAATCTACACATTGTTGAATCTTATTAACTCGTCTATTTATTTATTGATTCTAATAAACTCGTCTATTTATTTATTGATTCTAATAAACTCGTCTATTTATTTATTTATTTATTCTAATAAACAAGTCAATTTATTTATTTATTCTTATAAACAAGTCAATTTAATCATTTATTCTTATAAACAAGTCTATTTATTTGTTTAATCTTGTGAACAAGTCTATCTATTTATTCTTATAAACAAGTCGATTTATTTATTGATTCTTATAAACAAGTCAATTCATTTATTTATTCTAATAAACAAGTCAATTTATTTATCTATTCTAATAAACAAGCCTGTTTATTGATTGATTCTAATAAACAAGTCTCTTTGTTCCGGTAACCGAGAATTCTGAAAGCGAATATGTTTTAGGATGTTGCTTGGTTGTTGAGACCTTTTCTGGCAGGAAGTTGATGGAAGGCTAATAGAGTATGTTCCCGTGGGGTAGTGGCTAACGTGCGGGACTGTGAAGTCGTTGTAAGTGAGTTCGAACTCCAGTCATGCTATTACGTTGACTTTCGGACTACTACCCTAGAGAAAGTTAGGAATCCTTTAACCTCCCCCAGCTATTAGAGGATTTATATCTTTCCCAGAAAAAGAGAAAAAAAAAAAAAGATAGATTTAGAATAAAATCAGAGCGTTGTACGCTGTCTTGAACAAGTCCAGTAATCTGCACCCCACAAAGCAACAGCTGTATGGCCACCCACCCCCATCTCACAAACA
>OY757911.1:2826971-2955776 GCA_963585895.1 Sepioteuthis lessoniana
AATATAAATCAGATGAATCAATAATAAATTAAGTATAAATATCGTTCACATGAATATTCCTTTAATAATCCACGGAATCAAAATCCTTGACTCATTAAAATAAAAATGAGGCGAGAAATTCCTCAAAGAATGTAAGCCGGAGACAATTTTACAAACTTATCTAACAATTTTATTCACCTAATTACGAATGAAAATAGAAAGTTAAGAAGATTAAACATGACTATCACAAACGATTCAAACATTGGTTTTCTTGTAATGAAGTGTGTAATATGTACGTGACTGCTTCAAACATATGTGATAATATTATTAGGGCAGAGGAATTATTTATAGTCTTTACTTATCTCATAAATTTATTTTATAAATATCTTTCTTTTTTTGTGTCTTTTCTTTCATTTTTATCTTCACTTTCTTTTGTTTCTTTGTCCAGAAAAGGCTTTTCTCAATTTGATATTTCCTAGAGTTGCTTATTCTTTGCTTATCAGCAATATGGTACTTGATTAATTCAGGATATATTTTAGGATTTTCTCTTCTTTTCCCTTTTTTCTCCTGGTTTCTTCATTTGAGAAATAAGCTGGGTGTTCGCGATGAATGTTTGGGCCATGATATTTCTTTTCCAACCAGGGTATTTTGTGTCATTCCACGGGTATCTTAACGCCAACTGATTTCTCGGTTCGCTTATCTGTCTTGTGAATGCTTTAGTTTTTGTCACGTAGAACCTTTCATCCAAACATCAGCTTCTATGTTTCAATCACAGTGTCAGTTAAAGGTGTGTATTTGTGTGTATATATGTATGTATATTCTGATTTGCTTTGAATGCCAGACTGCGATATGGTGAACATTTATTTCTTCTGCATCCGTTCGAGGTTTTTTTAACATAGTATTACTATTTTCCCCAAATTCCGTGATAGATCTTGATAATTGTTATTACTTAGAATATTGTTGTATAGTATACTACGCGTATACAAATATACACGGGAACATAATCAACTGATAATGACGACTTCAATAACGAACGAATACACTTCTTTATAAAAATATAAATCTCTCACTCTTTATTTTCGAAAAGGTGATGTTTGTTGTGTGTGAGAAATGAGTGGAGACAAGGACGGACTGCTATATTGACCCAAGTTCTTCTCTCGGCCATAGCAGCACTTCTTTCACATCTTGGCTTGGGTTGCTCAACCGGGGGTCACTAAGGGCCCAAAGCCCTCAATCTGCTGCTGTTTCTCACTTTGACATCCTGTCTCCAACTGACTCGAACAGCCCGAGCACCTGGTTTTATTATTTTCTAACGTCCACCTGCTTCCGCCTTTTTCCGCTTATTTACACAGGTGCATCTCTTGATTGACGGCTAGGTCGAGGGTCAATATATAACAATATTTGAACTATTGACCTCATTTTTATTATTATACTCACAACATTTCAGCCAATATGTCTTTCAGCCTTCTTCTGGTGTTTTATGTCGAACTCAGGAGTGCGGACAGAATCTCAAACTGAACCCTTTATTTGAACCTCAGGGGTTGACTGTTCCAGTTCTGTTAACCACTACCGAGTACAAGTGTTAAGTTATAGTACGCACATCCTTGCTAATCTTACCTGTTGTTGGGATTGAACCTGCCACCAAAAGATGATGTCACTCAGAAACATGGCAAGGACACATGGTGCAGTGGATAAGGCCTTTAGTAGGAAAGTGCTTCTGAGTGAAATCATCAATAGAGCAATAAAAGGGTATACAACATTACTCACAGCTCCAGAAGTGGAACCTCACCACCGGACGCAGTTTAATGTCATATTCAGAATATTAAGCTTCACATTAATACACTAGTGAAAAACATGTATCTATCTTTTCACCCCAATTATGTGTAGATAGAGCAACGTAGTTTAGCCAGCCGTGGTAGGGCAACAAGTCTGGGAGAAGGAAAACTGAATTCAACCGCTCTGTCGATGAGGATTAGAATATATTGATTGAATCCCCAGCAGAGGAGTAAGGCCCCTACAAAAATACCTACACATGGTATGATGCTAAACAGTATGTGATGGTGAGGCTCCAGCTCCGAAGATCTGTGGAGTGTGGAGAACCATTTCATTGCCATTATTTCCAGGCCCACTCTAACTTTGAGTGATAGTACCTGTTAGGGTCTGATCTATGGGTCGAATAGATTTGTTCGAAAACTAATTATTTTCCATAATACGGTGTGCAAACCAGACTTTTTTAAAACGACTATACAAAAAAACCCACCATAAATATGAACGTACAATTAACGCAATTCACTAACCTATAGGCATTAAATAACCGTATCCGGGTTGATATGCCGTTAAAATCAATCAGTCAATCATAATCAAACCAAACTTTTTTAAGACGACTATACAAAAAACCCATAAATATGCACGTACAATTAACGCAATTCACTAACCTATAGACATTAAATAACCGTATATGGGTTGACATGCCGTTAAAATCAATCAGTCGATCATAATCAAACCAACAGATAAAAAATATTGATCCTGGGAACCTCAATATAATGACCTTGTACCAGTCTTATCTATGCTTCGTAAATACTTTCACAGAAATGAAAATTTTGAAGAAATAAAAAAGAAAAGAAAAAGAAAAAGAAATCAACAGGCCGTAAGTACTCCAGTCAAGAACTTTCATATCCGGCATGATCATTTCAATAATTGTTGCTCCCCAAACCACGACAGACCGTAAGAAAAATTAATGAAAGCAATGACGTAAGACCCTACAAGAATGGCGTAAACAAAGCCAACACCAGCAATAATACGATCACAATTACTATGACAAATAATAATTGTATTTGACAAGTTGAAAAATTAACCCATTTTTTTTTTCAAAAAAGGTGACATGTCCAAGTAAATAAAGTACCATTGACTCTTGAGGCTCACAAAGAAAAAAAAACAAAAACAAATAAAAAAACAAAGATGGCGATCATTTTACCCGCTTTTGAAATTTTGATAATATTCAATCTTCCTCCTCCTCCTTCTCCTCCTCCTCCTTCTCCTCAAGCTCTGCTGACAACATGGATTCCCTTTAACACACCCTCCCTCACCTCTCTCTCTCTATTGTCCCGACTTGCCATCATCCTTAGTAAGTCTTCTGGATGGCATCCAGTGTCTGCACAGAGCTGGTGAATATAAGCCTTTGCTTATATCCATGTGTAAGAGTCAATGAGAGAACGCCGCTTTTGAGTGCCTAACATATCTTACTTTTCTTCCTTGGATGGTTTGTGAGATTGGAGGTAAGAAGCCATACAGCTGTTTTTTTGTGTGTGATACCTCCAGGGTTAGTTCAAAACAGAACGATGCATAATTGTGTAGTTCCCATCTAGCATTCTCACCAGGCGTTTCGTTAATTTCTAAGTGGTGCAACTATTTAATAGTATTAACTTGGCTGCAGCTTGGAAAAATTCCTGTTTTCATCAGAGAGATCAGATTTTCTGTTTTTAGATATTTGTATATTAACATCCCTTTCAAAAGATGAGATATTGCTACCGAGGTATATGGAGTGGTCTTTTGATTACGGAGACTTGCCATTTGATGAGGAGATAGCATCGTATACGCAACAGTCAACTGAAATATTACTTTCCTCTAACTGATAATTCCTGTCTGCGAAAATCGGGATGAAAAAATGTAGAAAAATAATTAATTAATTAATGTTTTTTAAGCTTTTAATCGGATTTTGTTTTTAATTAACTTAAATCTGCAGCTAAACTACGTACATAGGAGAAACCTATTTTCGTGTTCATATTTCGAATCTATTTTATTTTTTCTCAGAAAGGAAATTTATATTCATAAGAATCCACTGCCGTTTCTCAGTTAGGTGAGACAAAAGAATATATTCAGAATATGCATTAATGGTAACTCTGTTAAATGCGATGCACTTCAGTTCGTAGAGGGGGGTGTCCTCGTTAATGGTTAAAACGATGGACTGCGGAATCGTAGTAAACGAGTTCGTACTCCAGTCGCGCTATTACGTACACTTTCGAGCAAATACCCTTGGGAAAGGTATGAGCCCCCTTATCCTCCCAGTTATGAGTTAATAAGTACCACTACTCTTCTATGAGAATAGCTTTGGCATTAAATAACCTACAAAGGTTGATATGCCATTAAACAAAGAAACCAAACCGATCAGATCGTAAAGAAAGTACTGCACTGGCCACAAATTGTCATGTTAGTGAATACTATCCATGAGATGATGCTTCGTCCTCCATCTGAATACGTAATCTAGAGATGATGAAAACGATCTGCGAAAATGCATGTCTTCTGTTTAAATATAGTGAAACTGGCCTATCGATAAATATACTCATAGAGACACACAGACAGATGGAGTTGGTTAATGGAGCCAAGGAATCGAGTTCAAATTCCAGATGAGGCTGTAAAAATTGATTGATTTGCTTAATGTCATATCAACCCCTCATCCCAAAATCTAATTCATTTGTTAATATCTGCTTATAATTATAGATATATTTACAATTTATATATATATATATATATATATATTGAAGGATCCAACATAGAACAAATCCATAACATGCCCTAGCCATCCTTAAGCTAGCAAAGAAGGCAGCCAAGTTAGAAGGCGAGTCATTTGACTACTACAGAATTCAGAGTTTTCCTTCTTCTAGACTAGTTGCCGCACCAAGGCTGAAGAACCCAGTCTGCTCTACTATTTACCCCTAGCTGGAGGGAGAATAATTGGATTCATACCTTTCCCAAGGGTATTAGTGCAATGTGAAATGCAATTAGTCTCGTCCAGGATTTGAACTCGTGTCACTGTGTCCATTTCCTACGATAATAACCATTACACCACAAATACAAATGTTTACAATGTTCCATTTCATTCAAAAAATATTTTGGTTTCTTTGTTTAATGGCATATCAACTCTCGTGGCTTACTTAATGCCATAGCTATCCTTGTAGCAGGAATGCAGTGGTGCTATTTTACTAATTGCCGAGGGGGAGATAAGGGAGTTCCTACCTTTCCCATGGTAATAGCGCTAATAGAGTTCGAACACGCTTACTACGATGTTGCAGTCCAGTACTTAGCCACTACACAACAGAGACTTCTTCCCTTTTTTTAAATTTTACTTTCTTGTCAGTAGTTATTTGTTTGCACACATTTACGTGGTTTAAAGTATTTCTATCTAATACGAATAATTTATACACTGGGTTCAATCCCAGGTCGCGTCATACCAAAGACTTTTAAAATGGTACTTGATACCTCCTTGCTTAACACTCAGCAATATAAGGTACGTATCAAGGGTAAAGTGAAGCAATCCAAGGAAAGGAGTAGCGCCCTCTCCTTCTTGATGTAATAGCTATTGAAAAGGGAGCCTTCTAGCCGCTCTACGGCCACCAACTTTACTTTATTTACTTATGTGGCTTAAAGTATGTAATCACCTAACCCCTCCGCCATATGCAGGGTGTGACAAAGGTCAGTTTCTTAGCAGACTACTGTTGGTTTAAATTCAGAATTTCTTCTCCAAGACTGCCTTACCTAGGCTAAAGAACGTAGTCTATTCTACTATTTACCTATAGATGTGGGAGGAAGAACTGATGGAAACGCAAACATCTTCGTCCAGAATTTGAAATCGAATCACCGATTTCATTTCGTAAAACGATAAACGTTATACTATATTTGCCTCCACATATGGTTTAAGTTATAACTTGTTTGCTGGCAGTAATATGGTTTAAAGTAGTTAATAATAATAACAATAATTATCCTTTTAGTTGTAAACAATTATAGCTTTAAGGTTGGTTTCTTTCTTTAATTGTATATCAATCTTCGTGAGTGATTTATAGCCCAACCCATCCTTGTAGAACAGTAGTGGAACTATTTAATTCGCTAATGGTTGCATACGGGGTTTCATGCCTTTTCCAAAACTATTTGTCCGTATATATATCTATATAAATAAAAATGTAAATGTTTGTTACTAACCGATAATCTCCAGTTTTATACCACTAATTGGTTTAAAATTTTCTGAGAGTATTTTATTTGAATTCAGGCGTGTTTTTATATGCTTATTATCCAAAAATGTTACAATTATAAATTATTAATTAATTTTCTCTGAGAAAAGAACGCGAATAACGATGGTAAACATTACTTCCGTTTCCCAAGAATTTTACACGTGATTTTTTCCTGCTTTCATCTCTTTTCTTTCTTTTTTTGTTAACTAAAACTGAGACACTAAACTTTAAACCATATTTCGTTGGTTCAGTAGTAAGTAAATTTTTTTTATTCTAACGAATTGTTTACAAAATATCTTCTTTTTCAACATTCCTTTTTTTTAACTTCAACGAAAGACATCCATTAAAAAGTTTTCTTTCTTAAACCGTTTTCCAAGAATTTTACACGAGAATCTTTTTCTGCTCAAATCCCCTTTCTTTCTTTCAATTGGTTTAAAATTTTGTGAGAGTATTTTATTCGAATACGGGCGTGTTTTTATATACTTAATATCCAAAAATATTACAATAATTTAAAAAAAATTTTTTTAATAAGTTGTTATTCCCCGAGAAAAGCCGAACGCTAATTATGAAAGTAAACATTACTTGCGTTTTCCAAGAATTTTACACGTGAATTCTTTTTTCTGCCTTTATCACTTTTATTTCTTTTTTGATTAAGCACAGGGACAAACTTTATAATTCTGTGGCTTATAATTACACACTGATTGCTTCTCGTAAGGGCAATCATATGTTGCCTGTTCCAGAGTCGGCAATCCAAACAATCTCTTTATCTACACGAAAACTGGAACTACCAAGAATATTGTATATCCACAAGTATTGGAAAATTAAACATATTAGAAACATGCATTTTCTTTTTTTTTATACCATTTAAACAAACTGAGCCACAGCAACGCGTGGCCGGGTACAGCTAGTATATATATATATAGAAAAAGAGAGAGAGAGAGAGAGAGAGAGAGAGAGAGAGAGAGAGAGAGCCTGCCGAATACCGGACTTTGCCGTCTAGACGGACTACAGAGTGAAAACAAAAGAAAACCAAAACAGGGGCAAGTACTTAGACCTTGCCAGAGAACAAAAAAGCTATGGAACATGAAGGTGACGGTGATACCAATTGTAATTGATGCACTTGGAACAACCCCCAAATCTTAGTAAGAGGGTCGGAGGAGCTGGGACATCATGGCGATGGTGATACATATTGTAAGTGGTGCGGTCGGAACGATCTCCAAAGGCTTCGTAAGGGGAGTAGAACAGTTGAAAATCGGAGGACGAGCAGAGACCATCCAAACTACAACATTACTGACATTAGTCGGAATAATGAGAACAGTCCTGGAAACTTGAAGTGACTTGCTGTCGCTCAGACTCCAGAGAAAAACCATCATTCAATGCCGGCGCGGAAAAACTCGTAATAATGATAATAATAATAAAGTAGGCTATGTGTAAACAGATGAAACCATTATTCATATATTAAGCGAATGCAGCAACCTTGCACGAAAGCACTACAAGATGACGCACGATTGGGTGGAAAAGGCGATCGATTGGGAACTGTGCTAGAAATTAAGATTTGACCATACTACCAAATGGTATTAGTGAAAAACAGAATCCGCCCAAAGGAATGAGACGCATAAAATTCTCTGGGACGTCGAGATAGAAACGGATCACCTAATCCCAGTCAGAAAATCAGGAGAAATCCTCATGGCGTCATTGCTAACGTGTGACATCATAATAAGTTTGTCTGAAATCCAGTCGTGCTAATACGTTCAGTTTTAGACTAATACCCTTGGAAGAGCGTGAGCATCCTTAATCCCCATCTGTGAGTTAAAGTGTACCACTACCGTTCTTCTAAAAGAAAGGCTTTGGCATTATATAACCCGCAAAGGTTGACAGGCCATTGATTAAGTAACCAACCCAAAACACAAAACCAGAGCTAGTGTTAATTAACAAGAACAAAAGAACTTGTCAACAAGTGGATTTTGCCGTTCTTACTAACCATAAAATGAAAACAAAAGAAAGCAGAAAAATAAATTAAAGAGAATTAAAAAAGCTGTGAAGTATGAAGGTGACGGTAGTACCAATTGTAATTGGTGCACTTGGAACAGTCTTTTAAGGATGAGAAAAACGACTGGAGGAGTTGGAAATCAGAGAAAGAATCGTGACCATTCAAACTCCAGCATTGTTAAGATCGGCTAGAATACTGAGAAGACCCCTAAAGACCTGAAAAGACTGGCTGTCTCTTAGACTGCAGTAAAAGACCACTAGTTAAAACAATTTTTAAAAATTTGCAAGCTGTAAGATAAAATATAATGTCTTACCTTTCAACGGCGAAAACAATTAGCCCAATTCCTTTTGGCTTTCTTATTAGTGTTTAGTAAATCCAAGAAAAAATGGGTTCCTTCCAACGGGAATCGGCCTTTTGCATTTATCCAAGTAAAAGACATGTATATCAATATTTCAAACTGACACAAATTCATCTCTATCAATTTGATAATTTATAAAAGAAAAGCTCATGAATGATATATTTGCAAACAAGTCTTGGTGAATGTGACGGATAAAAAGCATTTCTTTCTTTAGTTTTTTTTTATTGAATTTTTCTTTTTTCCTTACAAGATATTAAGTATATAAAAATTAAGGGTTTGTAATAACTCTTCATATTCTTTTCTTTCTAACCTGAACGTTTACGACGATTCTTTGGACATTGTCAAGAACCAGAACAAGATAAAGATGTTGATGTCTTCAAACAAACCGAAATGTTAAACTGACTTCGGCATTTCTCTCTTTGAACAATAAAAATCGAAATCGGCGTGTCGAATCAGAATTTCGTCTCAGGGTTCATTCGTGCGTTTAATAAACTTGGGAAAAGCATGGAGACCCTTCTTTCTATGTTCCGTCCTCTATGAAGACAAAAAATTCGTCACAGGAATGCTACATTCACGTTTACTGGACAAATCAATTCTTCCATTGCAGCCTAATTTCTCAAGTGTTACTTCTACAATCACCCTTTACAGTGAGTAATATATATATATATATATATATAGGTTTTGTGCAAAGATTCCAATGTTATTTTGGGTTTGGTTTGGTTTCTTTCTTACTGTCATATCAACCTTCATGGGTTATTTATTACTAAAACCATTATTGTTGAAGAAGAAAGATCCTAAGCTGTTGACTAAATTGATTTACTAAGCTGATCTTTGCTGAGTCAAATAAAAAGTCACGTGGTAGGAAAGTAATATGTTTCACCAGGCTTCTTAAAAGAGAGTGACTGTCTTGAAAAGTAGAATTAGAAATCATTAGAATATCGATCATTACCATTGATTGGAAATATCTAACTCCCTTGAGGCGCGTCTAGCGAAATGGTTATCATCGTACGAAATGGACTCAGCGACTTTAGTTGAAACCCTGGACGAAGCTGTTTGCGTGTCACTTCGCGCTAATCCCCTTGAGAAAGGCTTGAATCCATCACTTCTCTCTTCTAACTATGGGTAAGTAGTAGGGCAGATTGGTTTCTTTAGCCTTGGTAAGGCAACCAATCTTGGAAAAGGAAAACACTGAATTTAAACCAGCAGTACTCCGCTTTGGAATAAGACCTTGTATCACGTCTTTCCCGTTGCAAAAGGGTTAAGTAAATTCATTCTCAATTTGCTGAAGGGTTGAGCAAATACATTCTTAATTCTCTGCCAATAACCAAAACCAAAATGTCCCAAGATATTTTGAAGAATTCTCTTTCTTTATTTACTCTTAACAGCTTTTTAATCTGCAGTGTAATCCAGTTTTATGGATTTAGGATTTAAGCAAAAATTTTAATGGAATAGGTTGTTGTAGTTTTCGTTTGAATAGGATATTTTTCCCTCTTCTTACAGTGCGATTTTTCTTCCTTTTTTTTTTTTTTTTTTTTCTCTTTTGAGTTTAAATTAGACTTCCATTCTCTTGTCTATTTCGGTATAATAATCCATTTGTTGTTTATAGAATATTCTTCCGTCACTCATTAGGAGTAATCGGGTTTTACCGGTCGACAGTGTTCTAAAAGAGATACTTCTGATCCACATGCGCGAGAGCGATAATAAAGATAAAGATTATTTTGAAGATATTCTATCCATAGTTGCATGTCAGGCAAGACAGATTGAAGTCTACAGATTATCTTGACGTTTCCTTAGCGATAATGTCAATCTTAAGATGATGGCCACGTGGACATCAGTTTCCTTAAGCGTCTGCACTTCTGATACAATTAAATCTTAATCCGTTGAAGCACTCCTCGCGTGATAATCCTTTATGATTTTCTCTTATTTCAATGAATCCATTCCATCTTCAACGGGAGTCTTATCTGATATTGCGCTGTCTAATCTTCCTAACAAGTGCCACAGTTGATGCCCATGCGTGCTCCTGAAATCGTAGGGCGAACCGTTCACAGCATATTGGTCACTGGAAACCGTTTTGCGTGCTTCTAAAATACACAGGCCTATAAAAATCGTCGACGTAAACAAAATTCAAGCTTTTAAATTCATTTTCTCCTTACGATGTCGTTGGACTCTGAACAAATGCTGAGGTGGGCATTTATACACTTTGAAACAAGCCGTTAAATACGTGAAGTGATCTACACTTGCATAGTGCTTACATATTTTTATGTCATTGACCAGTTGTGATACGTGTTTAGTGGTCAATACCTGAGTGGTACTTTACATTCTTTGTATCAACAATCTAAAGTCATCCATGTGTTTTGATCAACACACAAGTGGTACTCATATCATTTCTATCAGTAGCCATAAGTATGCAATGTCTAACATTCTTAAAATAATTATTATTCTCAATTTTAGCCATTCTATCGAAACTGACTCTTTATGCCATCCATAATATCACGGGAAGAATTGATCAGCAAAACCGGAACAAAGCTCGTCAAAAAGATGGTATCTTTTAAATTCATGGCTAAAATCAGAGGGTCGTATGTGTTCGCTCTGTCTTGGATTGAAATATTTCTCCTTGGTATTTCTGCATTAGATCTAAACGTAGGTTTCTGAATTTCAGGCTTGGAGCCGAAAGTAGTATCTGCTCCTTCTCATCAATATATATATACTGTTGTCTATTATACTTGGTAATGTTCAGTTCATTATTTATGCTATCATATATATATATATATATATATATATGTGTGTGTGTGTGTGTGTGTGTGTGTGTGTGTGTGTGTGTGTGTGTGTGTGTGTGTGTTTTCGAGTTCTTTTAATTGTAAAAAAACATTTTTATACTTGGATACATTAGGGAGAAAAAAAATGAAGAAGTGGCAAGGGAAAAGGGGTTACTTTGATTTATTCAATGTTCCTGATAAATTCAATAATCCTACTTAAATTTATTTATTTTCTTCGTTTAAAAATGAAATTAAAAAAATTTCATGAAATTGTATTAGTGTTTATATATATATATATATATATATATATATATATATATATATATATATATATATACTAGACACATTTTGTCTAAATGATTATATTAATATCCTTTCAAGTACTTTGATTTTAGTTTGGAATTGATTTATGAATTTACCGAAATTTTCCCGAGTGCTTTCGGACCCTTCATAACCTCTCATCAGGTGGGGGTTGCAAATGTAAAGAATGGTCTTAAAAAAAAAAAAATTGCAAAAAACATTGGCCTAGAGAATAGAGTGTTCACCATGGGTCCGGGAGACCGGGGTTCAATCGGAGGTCGAGCCGTACCAAAGACTCAAAAATGGCACTTGATGCCACCTTGCTTAACACTCAGTATTATAAGGTACGGATAAAGGATAAAGTGGAGCAATTCAGGGAATGGAGTAGCGCCCTCCCCTACACTTCGGTGTAGTAGCTATTGAAAAGAAGCCTTCGGGTCAGCCTCGACTAAGTTCGCCAACTTTACTGTTTTTCATTACATTAGGGAGGAAGAATTAGCTTGAGAAAAATATATATGAAATCTTATATATGTATACCAGTTATAATGGTTAGAGTGTTCGTCAATAGTTCGTAAGACCGAGGTTCAATCCCAGGTCAAGACATACCAAAAAATGGTACTTGATACCGTCTTGTTTAACGCTAAACATTATAAGGTATGGATCAATGGTAAGTGGAGCAATTCAGCGACAGGAGTAGCTCCTTACCTTACGTTTTGGTGCAGTAAGTATTGAAAAAGGAGCCTTCGGGTCCCCCTCGATTATTGTAGGGTAACTTACTTAAATTTACATGTGTATAATGAAATATTAATTATGAGAGTACAAAAAGATAAGCATTAGAATATATATATATATATATATATATATATATATATATATATATATATATATATATATGTGTGTGTGTTTGTATATATATTAAGATACTTTTCAAATTATAATTATTTCAACATATTTATACAGGTTTGAATTTTTCTTTTATTGTTTGTTTGATGCATTAAGGTGGGGTGTGTTCAAATAGCATCTTGTCTGAAGCTGTGTTTATCAAAACAGAAATTAATAAAAAAATAAATAAAATAAAACGTTCATTTTCTTTAGAATAGACCCCCTTAACATTCACCCCTCTTAATCCAAGCGAGTCTTCCAAAACTTTTAAAACTCTCTCGACGTTCGATTGGTTTGATTTGGTTTGGTTTGGTTTTATGGCATATCAACCATTGTCGGTTATTTAATGCTAAATCTTTTTTATACATATTAACAGTTCTATTTCAAACAATTCAGTTTCGCATAAGTACACAGTTTCAATGTCAAAGACAGTTCTATTCTCACTACCCGAAACACACCAAAAGCACACAGAAGCGTCACACACACACACACACACACACACACACACACACACACACACACACACACACACACACACACACACACACACACAAATTCATTGAATATAATTTCTCTTGATTATGGAAGTATCATATATAATCAAAGTTAGTCTAAACATGGATATTTTTATATCAGTCAATGTGTTGGTTGGTCGGTTGGTTGGTTGGTTGGTTGGTTAGTTAGTTGGTTGGTTGTTTTGTTTTACGGCGTATCAACCCTTTTCGGGTCATTTAACGCCAAATTGAATTTCAAACAATTCAGTTTAGCATAAGTATAGTTTTTGTTCACAAAACAGTTAAATGACAAAGCATTTCAGTTAAATGTCAAAATAGTTCTATTTCAAATAATTCAAATATATATATATATATATATATATATATATATATATATATATATATATATATATATATATAATTTTTATTCATTTTTTTGCTTGGAAACTGATTTGTTGAAACTGAGCAGGAGATAATCTTACGATTCCAAATGGAGGGGGGCTCGAGGAGTGGTTAGCCAGCTTGACTAGCAAACCTGCAAGAGTGAGTTCGAGTCTCATTGGGTGCCTCATTCATTCGACCTTGTGCCACACTACCATTCCAGATGGTTATGGGATTCAGTATTAAGGATAACGTGGTGCTTAGGCAATTCTGAAAGGAAACACGGACCTTTAAATTAAAAAAAAATGTCTTCTCAACCAAGAATGAAATGAGACGCTTTTCCGAACACCTGCGTATTTACTACAACTGTTTCGTAATTAAAGAAAAATTGAACGGAAAATTGTACGGATTCGATTATGTGATCGTTTAAAGACTTCTATACTATCGATAAAAAGTAAAAAATTGTTTAGTTTTTGTCAAACTACCCCGAAGAGCATCATTCTAATATGGAAAAGAAAAGTGGGAAAGGTTCACTAGGGAAAAGATAGGTGTAACAACTCTTTCAAAAATCTACACGAAATATACCTGACATAATTCAGTTAAAATAGACAGAGAAAATAAAAAAAGAATTATATATATAGAGAGAGAGAGAAAGAGAGAGAGGAGCAGAGAGAGAGAGAGTGTGTGTGTGAGAGAGAGAGAGAGAGAGAGAGAGAGAGAGAAAGAAAGAGAGAGTGAGAGAGAAAGAGAGGGAGAATGTGTAGATGTCAATTTTATGAGTTTATGTTTTGATGGTAGGTTGTTTGGTAGCTTGCTTTGCTTTTTATCAATCCTTTTTGGGTCATTTAACGCCGGATTAAATTTCAAACAATCCAATTTAGTATAAGTATATTTTTTTTCACAAACAGTTAAATGTCAAAACAGTTTTATTTCAAACAATTCAGTTTAGAATAAATACGCAGTTTAAATGTCAAAACAGTCCTATTTCAAGCAATTCAGTTTGGCAAAAAGTTCACTTTAGTTCTATTTGACCCATAGATAGGACCATATCAGGTGCTACCACTCCTGGCCAGAGTTGACTTGGGAGCGATGGCAATGAAGAGGTACTCCGCATTCCCCAAAGCCCCAGCATTATTGGAACCAGACCTTCAGATTATTTAGTGTCATATCAGGACAGTCGTTGGGTGGGGGTCCTTACCCCTCTTCAGAGATGCAGTCAGTGTATTCTACAGCCCCAGCCGACTGGGCAGTCTATGTTTTAAATATTACTATGTATAACAGCATCTGGATTAATGACTTTTACCTGAAGTTAAACCGGGCGGCTCCCCATGCTTGTAAAGGCTAAACTGCTGGACTGAGGCCTCGACGCAAGCGAGTTCGAACTTCAATCAGGCTATTATGTTCACTTTAGCACTAACATCTTTCGGAAAGGCATGAAACCCCTTATTTTTGTTATGTGTTAAAAAGTATTACTACTGTCCTTCTACGAGGATGGCTTTTGCATTAAATAACCCGCGAAGGTTGATATGCCATTAAATAGAAAGGAAATGCCTACAAACAAACCTGAAACTGAACATCAAAATAGACAGATCCACATTGTGGTAGATATATGAAGAGAGAGAGAGAGAGAGAGAGAGAGAGAGAGAGAGAGAGAGAGTCAGACAGTAACATAGATAGATAGATAGATAGATAGATTGAAATGTATGTATGCACACACTCATTCACACACACGTGATATATATATATATATATATATATATATATATATATATATATGTGTGTGTGTGTGTGTGTGTGTGTGTGTGTGTGTGTGTGTGTGTGTGTGTGTGTGAATAGATAGAAAGGTAGATCGAAAAACGGAATGTGATAGATAGATAGATATGGACTGAGATAGATAGATAGATAGATAGATAGATAGATAGATATGAAGAGACATGGGATAGATAGATAGATAGATAGATAGATAGATAGATAGATAGATAGATATGAAGAGACATGAGATAGATAGATAGATAGATAGATAGATAGATAGATAGATAGATAGATAGATAGAAATGAATGTATGCACACACTCATACACACACACGTGATATATATATATATATATATATATATATATATATATATATATATAATGTGTGTGTGTGTGTGAATCGATAGGTAGATCGAAAACCATAGTGTAATAGATAGATAGATAGATAGATAGATAGATATTAAATGTGAGAGGCTTTCTTCGAGGCCTCTCATATTTCAACACTCATTTAATCACTTCAGTCTCAAATCATCCAGTCACTTCGTTAGCAAACGGGCTGGATTTCGTTGTATAATCTCTATATTTAGCAATGATAAAGAAGGATTTACCAGATTATAGCAAGTGCCATTCAAAGTGTAATGAAAGTGATCCTTCTCTCTTACAACCTACTCCATCTCTCCCCCCTCTCCCTCTCTCTCCCCCTCTCCCTCTCCCTCTCTCTCTCCCCCCTCTCTCTCTTTATCCATTTCTTACTTCACTCATCCCACTCTCTCTCAGTGTCTGTTTATGTCTTCTTAAAACGAATTCTTGTTCTAAAATGCCATACAATTCTGGTAAAAATGAATGAAAACTAATTAAACAAATAAAAAAAACCTCAGCCATTTAAAGTGGTGGAGAATCCTCGTGGGGTAGTGGCTAATGTACTGGACTGTGACATATTAGTAAACAAGTTCGAACTTCAGCGGCGGCACTACGTTCAATTTTGGATTCATATCCTTGGAAAAGGCACGGCCCTCAGCCTATCTCCAAAGATACGGTTAAATAGTACCACTACTGTTTTTCTACAAGGATAGTTCAGGCATTTGATAACCCAGGAGGGTTGAGGTGCCATTAAACAAAGAAAACAAACCTTTTTAAAAGTATGCTGTTGCAAGCAGCCCAGTTGGCTGGGGCTGTAAAATACCCCGACTGCATCTCTGCAGAGGGGTAAGACCCCCCCTCACCGACGTTAAGTGTCCTAGATATGACAATGAACAATCTGATGGTGAGGTTCCAGTAACTCTGGAGCTTTGGAGAATGCAGAATACTCCTTATTGCCAACGCTCCAAGATCCACCCTGACTCGGAGTGGTAGTATTTGATAAGGTCCTATCTATAGGTCGAATAGAACTGATTGACATTTAAACTGTGAAAACAAATGTCTTATACTTAATTGAATTGTTTGAAATAGAAGTGTTTGATCATTCAACTATGTGTAAACAAATGACTGATGTTGAATTGTTAGTGATACATAGCAATACTTGGAACCATTTAACTTTGACTTATGCTAAATTGAATTGTTAGAAATAGAACTGTTTGTTTATTTAACTAAGTGTATATACAAAACGTGTTTACAAATCATATATTTAATATATATGTAAAAATAGGATTTGGAATTAAATAACTTACAATGGTTCATATGCCATAAAACCAAACCAAACCAAATCATATACATTTAATATGTACGTATAAACACGATTTGGCATTGAATAACCTACAATGGTTGATATGCCATAAAACCCAATCAAACCAAATCATATATTTTTAATATATATGTATAAAGAGTATTTGGCATTAAATCAACTACAATGGTTGATATGCAATAAAACCCAACCAAGCAAAATCATATATATTTAATTTATATGTATAAAGAGGATTTGGCATTAAATAACCTACAATAGTTGATATGCCATAATATCCAACCAAACTATTGGAAGATTTCTGACTCTTCCTTTTGCCATTTGTTGTGGCTTCAAGAATAATGTTGCAAAATAAAGACTATAGAGGTAGAGTTCGTTTGGTTTTTATTCATGGAGAGAGTAGAGAGAATTTTGTCGCTTACTTGCTGACAAAGGGAAAGATTTGAATGACCGAACGAAAGTGGAAATGGAAAGGCGTTCCAACCATACGGTCTTGATAAACTAGAAAATAAATGTAGAAAATAAATTCTCTGCGAGGATGTGAACAAGAGGTTAAACTTGAAATAAAAATTTTCATGTGAGCGGGGTGTAGAATACTCGGACTGCATCTCTGCAGAGGGGTAAGACCCCGCAGTGACCTGAATATGACACAAAACAATCTGAAGGTGAGGTTCCAGTGATTCTGCATACTTATGCAAAACTGAATTGTTTGAATTAGAACTGTTTGGCTAAACTGAATAGCTTGAAATAGAAATGTTTTTGGCAATTAAACTGTACTTACATTTAAACTGCGTGCTTATGCTAAACAGAATTGTTTGAAATGGAACTGTTTTTGACATTGAAACTCTACTCACACTAAACTGAATTGTTATATCGAGAACTATTTTGACATTTAACTGTGCGTAAACAAAATCAATACTTATACTAAACTGAATTAGCTGAATTAGACCTGTATGACGAAACTGAATAGCTTGAAATAGAAATGTTTTTGACAATTAATCTGTTTACTTATGCTAAACTGAATTGTTTGAAATAGAACAGAGTAGTTGCATAAAAATGGATTTGGCGTTAAATAACTTACAAAGGTAAATATGCTATAAAACCCAAACAACCAACCAACTTCTGTAACGACAGCTTTGGCATTAATTAACCCATGATAGTTGATGTGCCATTAAGCAAAGAAACCAAGCTATCATATATTTCTACCTTGCGTTCTTAATTTTTTTTATTAAGTATTGCTATTGTTTCTGCATAGTTAAATGGTTTCAATTATTGCTATCAAACACTAATAATTCAATTCAATATTGATATTTTTTGCAGGAAGTGGTTGCAATGTATTACTAACAATTCAATTAAACATTAGTGATTTGTTCTATTTACCAACCCCTCCGCTCGGGCAGGATATGACACAAGGTCAATTTTTAAGCGGAGTTTTACAGGTTTGAATTCAGAGTTTTCCTTCTCCTAGACTAGTTGCCTCACCAAGGCTGAAGAACCTAGTCTGACCTACTATTTACCCATAGCTGGAGGGAGAATAATTGGATTCATACCTTTCCCAAGGGTATTAGTGCTATGTGAAATGCAATGAGTTTCGTCCAGGATTTGAACTCGTGTCGCCGTGTTTATTTCCTACGACGATAACAATTACACCACGGGCATTTGTTAACAGTTAAATGCTCAATCATTTCTATTTCTAACAATTCAATTTAGCAGAAATCATTTGTTTTCACAAAATTTAAATGTCCAACATCTCTATTTGACACTCGCCCGGTTGGCTTGGGCTTTAGAATACACCGATTGCTTCTCTGCAGAGGGGTAAGACCACCCTCACAACGAGTGTTCTGGATATGACACTAAACAATCTGATGGTGAGGCTCCACTAATGCCGGAGCTCTGGGAAATGCAGAGTACCTATTCATTGCCATCTCTCCTAAGTTTACTCTGTACCGGAGTCGTAGCACCTGGTAGGGGCCTATCTATGGGTCAAATAGAACTAAACTGTAAACTTTTGCTTAACTAGATTGCTTGAAATAGAACAGTTTTAACATTTAAACTCCGTACTTATGCTAAACTGAAATAGAACTGGTTGACTAAACTGAATAGCTTAAAATAGAAATATTTTTGACAATTAAACTGTGTACTTTTGTTAAACTGAATTGCATGAAATAGAACTGTTTATTTGTATAAAAATGGATTTGGCATTAAATAACCTAGAAAGGTAGATATGCCAAACAAACAAAAAACAACAACAACGAAAAACAAACTATTTCACACACAGATAGGACCCTAAAAGCCCCACCATCAGATTGTTTAGTGTCAGATCCAGAACACTCAATGTCGAGTAGGTCTAACTCTTCTGCTGAGATGCAGTCGGTGTATTCTACAGCCCCAGCCGACTGGGTAAGTGTCAAATAGAGCTTTTCGACATTTAAACTTTGTGAAAACAAATGACTTTAGCTAAACTGAATTGTTAGAAATAGAAGTGTTTGAACTACAGTCGTGCTGTTACCTTAACTTTTGGACTAATATGTTTGGAAAAAAGTATGAACCCTTTAATGGGTTAAAAAATACGACTAATGTACTTCCACTAGGATGGCTTTGGAATTAAATATCCCGCGAAAGTTGATATGCCATTAAACAAAGAAAAAACTAAACATAAATAAATAAACAAATCAGGAGTTAATGTTCTTTTGAGTCCAAAAATATCTGAAATGAAATTATTCAAAAATTCCGTTACGCTTTTAGCTTTTGCTCCAGCTGAATATTTGATCGGTAAGTTTAAGTGTACTCGCTGATTTGAGAGAAAGTATATGTGTGTGTGTGTGTGTGTGATAGAGAGAGAGAGAGAGAGAGAGAGAGAGAGAGAGAGAGAGAGAGATTGAATGATATAAAATTTCTGTTGCAGTAACCAATTTCTGATATTTGATTCTTTTGGGCGTGTCTCTTCATGCTCTTCTGATTGGTGAAAAGACAAGACATAGTTCCGCTTTCTCAACTCTCAAGTAAACATCTAAGATATTTAGTTATGATCTTTCGCTTATCCTTTTTAACACGAGCAGGTTTTGCTTTGTGGTCAAGGCACCCCACTGATATCTGAGAGGTTTGATACTTCGATTAAGTCTACGGAACAATTGGGGTTATAAGAAAACGTCTGAGGAATATCGAGAAATTGAGTTAGGGATAAGTTTTTACGTTTGCTTTGTGGGATTACAAACCGATGCCTCTTAGCATCTGAGTTGATAGAGCAGCTAATGAGCACAGCCAGACTTCACCGAGGAAAAAGGAAAGGGAATACTTGCCAGGATTAGTTGTAATAAAAAGTCTGTTTTTATTTTAGATATATAAAATATCTATGGGAATATTTTCCTGTTATTAAGTATCTTTTCCCATTTAGTTGTAAGCATTGCACTCTCGTTATTTTCATTCTTTCATTTGGATACATTAAAAAAAGGGAAAAAAATGTAAGACAGTACGATTAAAATCAGATTATTCAAAATCAGAACCGAATGACTTTCTGTTTCTTAAAAATAAAACAAAAAAAAAAAAAAACAAGGCGAATAATAAAGGAATATGACTTCAAGTCTAAAAATAGAGTAGAAATTAGAGAAAGAAGTGTCGATTTTGGAGCGAAAATCAAACCTTCACGGACGTAGTTGTAAATAAACTACATGATCCCCAAAACAACATATTCCATCCAATAGCAATAAAAACCTAGTCTGAGTTTTTGTCAGACTGAACCAGGTGAATAACAATAAAAAAAAAACTAATGAAAACTTCAACAGACTTTTTTTTTCGGCTTCTGGTGGGCCACCTGGGATTCGTGCTGGGTAGTTTTAAAAAAGCCATGATCACTTGGCACCAGGAGGCTATCTCTCAAAGCGTTTGCCTGATTACTGGACATAGTTGATTGCTTGGTGCATGAGGAGCCCTATTAAGAGAAATGCTGACGGAGTCGAGTTATTTTTGCACCTGCCACACATGAGTCTCGATTCGTGCTCAGTCGCCTCTATAAAACGGCTTTTTGCCATACTCTTGGCTTGGTGCGAAGTCGGAGAAATACTGAGAAATAAAGATACCAAAAAGACACTGTTGACGACAACGGACGTCTCAATGTACGCGACAAATCAACAACAGTTCGTCGCCACGCACAAAAAATACTGACACACATTCATTCCTGGACAGGCCACACAGCAGGATGAAGAAAGCAGGATACTCACCGAGTAATTAACTCCAACAAGAGTTCACTTCGGTTAAAGTTGGTTGGTTGGTTAGTTGTTTGGGTTTTATGGCATATCAACCTTTGTCGGTTATGTAAGGCCAAATCCATTTTTATACAAATAATCAGATTTATGTCAAACAATTCAGTTTAGCATAAGTACACAGTTTGTCAAAAACATTTCTATTTCAAGCTATTTAATTTATTCAAACAGTTCTAATTCAACCAATTCAGTTTAGTATAAGATCAGTTTTTGTTTTCACTCAGTTGAATATCAAAACTTCCATTTCAAACAGTTCAGTTTTGCGTAAGTACAGTTTCAATGTCAAAAACAGTCCTATTTCAAACAATTCAGTTTAGCAAAAGTACGCAGTTTAGACATAAGTACATAGTTTAATTGTCAAAAACGTTTCTATTTCAAATTATTCAGTTTTGTCAAACAGTTCTAATTCAAATAATTCAGTTTCGCTAAGTACGCAGTTTAGTTCTATTTAACCCATAGATAGGGCCCTATTAAGTGCTTCCATTTCGGGCCAGAGTGGACCTGGGAGCGATGGCAATGAAGAGGTGCTCCGCTTTCCCCAAAGCTCCAGCATCACTAGAACCTCACCATCAGATTGTTTAGTGTCATACCCAGGACACTCATTAGGGAGATTACCCCTCTGCAGAGGTGCAGTCGGTGTATTCTACAGGCCCAGCCAACTGAGCAAGTCTTTATAGAAGAACTACATAGCTGGGGGTTTTAAGAAGGTTTATACCTTTCCCAAAAGTGCAACTGGAGTTCGAACTCGCTTACTTCGAGGCTGCAATCCAGCATTTAAGCCATTACACCTGGGCGACTTCCCTTTCCCACCGGAAAGATTGCAAAGAAAAATCAAGTAGTTAGGTAAGAAACTTCTAAAGAAAATTCTGAAAGACAGGAAAGGTGCTACCACTTTGAGCCAGCGGAGACTTGGGAGAGGTATATTTTTATACGTATAAACAGTTCTATTTCAAACAATTCCGTTTAGCATAATTACACTGTTTAGTTCTATCTAACCCACAGATAGGAGCCCATCAGGTCCTACCACTCCGGACCAGAGTGGACCTGGGAGCGATGGTAATGAAGGGATACTCCACATTCCCCAAAACTCCAGCATTACTGAAGACTCACCATCAGATTGTTTGTTATCATATCCAGGACACTTGTTGGGGGGAGTCTTATCTCTTTGCAGAGAAGCAGTCGGTGTATTCTGCAGTCCTAGCCGACTGGACCAAGGAATACTTGGAACCAGACAAATGATTAGAGAAAAATAAAAAAGTACAATAAAAAAAAGCAAACGGAAAATATAGTTACGGTTATAATCAAACACTTATAAATGAATCAACTTTTGGTATTAAATAACCTATAAGGAGTTGATATGCCGTTAAACAAAGCGAACTAATCTAAATGGCTAGTTTCAGTTTCACAGGCGATGGAGATGCATCGCAAATGACCCTGGGTTATCTCCCGCCACCCGTCCTCGCTGATCATGACAACGACGACAGGACGGAAGAGTCTACTTACTAACGAGGGTGTGTTGGGTCTGTTAGTCGAGCAACGCTAACAGTCCATCTTTTTATTCCCGCTTTATTCTCAAACATCTCCGATTACATTTGTTTGACACCGTGAACCGTATTCATCTCTCTCTGGTTCTCCGTTGCACCCCACCCACCCCAACTGCACTGGCCACAAACTAACAACCCAATGACACAGTTTATCATCCGTTATTCTAACATGTCTTCCGTACAGTAAAAGGAAAGAGGGCGTTGGGAATGGGACCTGGCGGGAAGCGAAACCTGACTGTTTTGTTCGGTACCGGGCGGAAAAAGGCCAAGTCTCTTTCTCAAGTCACAGGCACAGCGGTGAGTCACCAAGACAAGTAGAATCCCTAAACCCACAAACTCTCTCTCTCTCTCTCTCTCTTTATCTATCTATGTATCTATCTATCTCTCAAACTCACACACACATGTAAATAAATATGTATGGATATGTGTATTTTTCGCTCTCTGTCTCTGTCTGTCTCTCACTCTCTCTCTCTCTCTCTCTCACTCACTTAGACAAATACATACAACGGTAAATACGTATGGATATGTGTATGTTTCGCTCTCTCTCTCTCTCTCTCTCTCTCTCTCTCTCTCTCTCTCTCTCTCTCTCTCTCTCTCTCAGACACATACAGATAACCACACGTAAATACATACGTATTGATATGTGTATGCTTCGCTTTCTCTCTCTGTCTCTCTGTCTGTCTGTTTGTCTGCCTGTCTGTCTGTCTCTCTCAAACACATACACAACGAAATACATATGCATGAATATGTGTATGTTTCATTCTCTCTCTCTCTCTCTCTCTCTCTCTCTCTCTCTCTTCTCTCTCTCTGTACATATATATATATGTATATAAAAAAGAGGCACACTTATAAACAGGTACCAGACGATAAACCTAGCCCTTTGAAGGTAGGTTAGAGCCTGAGGGGACGGCCCCCTGAGGCTCGAGGATGCCAGCCAAGGCGCATCTCGACCGACTGCCTGAGGAGCCAGGAAACACACGACCAGATCTGTGTACAGACCAACACGGCCGTCCGATCTGTGTACCAGCTCAACGCTGGGAGGAAGTCTCTCCGAGAGTAAATAGGGTCAGTATTTATGAAGGAATAACAGTCCACTATCATGTAGATAGGTCACTATAACAGTTAGACAACCAGTATAAGAAAAGGAAAATTTTAAAGTCAAGCCAGCTTAAAAATTAACCTTGTGTCACATCCTACTCGTGACGGAGGGATTGGACATATATAGTTTCGTCAATAAACAAGAATACCCCAATCAATTTGTTCTAAGATGTCATTTCTATTTTCAACCAAATATAACAGGTGTTTATTTGGAAACAGATCGTGATTGAAAGTGAGATGGTCATATACGAAACAAGCACACTCGATGGCATCTTACTGCCAGGAAGGTATGTTTTCAGAGTATGAATAAATAGTAGAGCAGACTTTGCTGTTTAATCATGGTATGTGTTGTGGTCTTGAAGGGCCAGAAATGAATAACACAGCAGTATATATATATATATATATATATATATATATATATATATATATAAAGATTACTGGTAATTGACTACACTCGCTTGACTCGTTTATTGAGTCAGTCACTATTTATAGTGTCTAGGAGGGTTCATGCAGTGATGTCATGGAGTATATCACCATAACAGTATGGCAACCGGTCTGGGAGAAGGAAAACTTTGAATTCAAATCTGTTAAACTCTGCTTAAAAAATTACTGTGTTGTATCCTGCTCACACACGCACACACACACTCATACATATATATATATATATATATATATATATATATATATAAGTAGAGTAAAGTTGGCGATCTTAGTTGAGGGCGACCAGAAGGCTCTCTTTTCAATAGCTACAACACCGAGGAGTAGGAGAGAGCGCTACTCCTTTCCTTGGATTGCTCCACTTTACCTTGATATGTACCTTATATTGCTGAGTGTTAAGCAAGGGGGTATCAAGTACCTTTTTTAAAGTCTTTGGTATGACGCGACCTGGGATTGAACCCAGGTCTCCCAGACCATTGGCGATCACTGTACCCACTTGGCCAATGATGTTCGGACCATTCTGCTTTTTTTTCACTGTGAGGAAAGGGAAAAAAGAACACGTTAGAGAGAAATAAACGCAAATATAATAAAAAGAAAGAAAGAAAGAAAGAAAGAAAGGGAAGACAGAATGTCAAAAAACGGTGTATATATATGTGTGTGTGTGTGTGTGTGTGTGTGTGTGTGTGTGTGTGTGTGTGTGTAATATCAGGATGTGTGTTAGAACTTTTTGAACGATACTCATTCATTCATATATATATATATATATATATATATATATTTAAGAAAAAACAAAAACCGGTCACATTAGGATTATAAATTTACTTCAATCCTGTTATGAGTATTGATATGAATCAATAACAACAAAAATAACAGGATTTCTTCAGATCTAATGGATAAATTAATGGATAAATTAATTGATCCATTAGATCTGAAGAAGACCTGTTATTTTTGGTGTTATTTATTCATATCAATAGCCATAACTAGGAGGGAAATAAATTTATAATCCTAATGTTACCGGTTTTTGTTTTTTCTTAAAGAAATTATTGCTCTATAATGTCAGTTACATTGAGCTCTTTACCAGGAAAATTTAAATGTTCATAGTTGAATGATTTTTTGTCCTGACGGAATTATTCCCGACTCCGGTTTAACTGGACTGAATAATATATATATATATATATATATATATATATCGACAAACTTGTTCATATATGTATATGTGTGTGTGCGTTTGTATGTGTGTGTGTGTGTGTGTGTGTGAACGAGTGTCGCTCTAAACGTTATAACCCTCATTTTGATTTTAAATTTGTTGCATATTTTTAACCTTTGTACGTGGTGCATTTAATAAGTTTCCGGACTTTTTTGTACAGGCATTTAAAATTGTCATAAACTCTTGAAAATTCAGTATGTTATTGCTATACATCTTATGAGATGACTGACGAATTTTTATGATTTCAGCTTCAAAGGAACAGCTACAGTAGCAATTGGAATACACCCTACTAAAGTCTGATTGTCACTGCTGGTGAATTTTAAAAATGCAATCTGGACGTGAGGACCCTTTAGAAGAACGATATGCAATAAAATTCTGTTTTAAACTTGGAAAAAATGCCACAGAAACGTATAGAATGCTTCAGACTGCTTTTAGACTATCTTCAATGAATTGAGCACCCGTTTTTGAGTGGCATAAGAGATTCAAGTAAGGCAGGGAGTCTGCGAGGGACGATGAGAGGTGTGGGAGGAGTAAGGAAGTCAAAACACCAGAGTTCATTGGCCAAAGGGTTAGGGTTAGGATCACTATGTTGAGGCTTTAAGGGAGTTCAGAAAGAGATTCGGTCGGAAGAGGCCAGCACTCTTCAAATCGGGTCAGTGGTATTTCCTCCAGGACAATACACCAGTCCACAACTCTATCCTTGTCACAGACTATTTGACCAAGATGGGCATCAAGACAGTTCCACATCATCCCTATACTCCAGACCTTGCTCCCCGTGACTTTTGGTTGTTCCCAAAGCTCAGAGGCTGTCGTTATGAGACAATTGAGATGAAAGAGACTATGACGAAGGTCATTGACACACTCACACAAGTGGACCTCCATGGGGCCTTCTAGAAGTTGTTGGAACGGTACAACAAGTGCATTGCATCCGGAGAAGATTACTTCGAAGGGGAATAGAGTTTCCTGTGTGTACTATCAATAAAAGGGCTCATACGAAAAATGTCTGGAAACTTATCTAATGATACTCGTATGTGCTTCACTCGCACGGAAATGAAGATAGAAATTTGAATGAGTTTTTATTGCGTGTTGCGATAGCAAAAATGTTCAGCTATGACCTTTTGTTTAGTGTGAAGCTTAGAACTATTTGAACGACCCTCATCTATATATATAAATATATATATGTGTGTGTGTGTGTATGTGTGCGTGTGTATGTATGTATATCTTACATTCAATTTAGAGAGGAAGGGAGAGAAAGAAAAAGCTACAACCTTGAAAATTCTTGTGTGTACAAGTGTGTACGCATGGACGTACGTGCATGTATGCGAATTCACACACACACAGAGAGAGAGAGAGAGAGAGAGAGAGAGAATATATCCTTGTAAATTGTATGAAAAACATCTGCAGAAGCCAAAGGATTTTACGGATAATTAACTCCAACAGAACATTCGCCGACACAAATCCTGGAATGAAAAGGAATCACACTCTTATCAAAACAATCTCCTCTATAAAAGCTAGAAATAAAGACTGCCCTCAGCTTTATTAATCTCCTGAAGAAGGTCATTAAGCCGAAAACACGTATAGGGCATAATTATCTGAAATAAAAACCTAAGTACCACATTCAAATTCATTTCCGGACCTATTTATTTCAAAATATTTATATTTCTCTCGTTGGACCAGCAAAAGCAAAAGAACACACACACACACACACACACACACACACACACACACACACACACACACACACACACACACACACACACACACAACGAAACAGTCTGTTTGTGGATGACAATGTATACGCTCCCCTCCACGGAGTTGAGCACTCTGGTGAAGGAATATGCCGTGACCTGCTCACAAACATAAACAGATCGGATTACTCCCTCGCCCAAGAAAAATTACATCCGAGTACGGCAGGAAATGACTAAGCCCTTTCCCGACTTTGACCTGCCGTTACAGCTAAAAAAAGGGATAGATTGGAATTAACAACAATTACAGAACACTTCTGCCAGAAATAACTCGATAAAAATGGAATTAATTATCTTCGCTAGCCTGTATTGACGACGAGAAATTCAGAGATCCCTGGAGCCGCTCTCAGAGCAAGGCTCCGAAAAGCTGAATCCTACATCTAGTGGTTGCATTCGCCTTTCCCATCTCATAGTTATGCACAAAAGATCCTTCTAAGGAGCATTGGAGGTCACCTTCTGCGAGTTGGAGCAGCTCTGACGATCTTTACTGACCAGACGAAGCAGACAGCCCGGAGGCAAACACGAAGAGGACTCTAAGACTACCCGGTCTTAACCATTCGGTCGATTCCTGCTTAGCAGCGCAGCGCTAAAAGCACAAGTTAGCTTTTATCTACCGCTTCACTATCTGCACAACGCTAATATAACGTCAATCTTAGCCGCGACCTCCTGGCCTGTTTGCTCGGTAGTACTGAGCTTTGGCACCGCAAACCGAACAGTTTTGTCGCGGCACAACCATAGCTACCGTCCCGATACGTCCCCACAGCTTTGGGGCGGCACAGCATAGCTGCTGTCTCCGATACGTCTGCACAGCTTTGGCGCGGCACAGTCATAGCTACCGTCTCTGATTCGTCCACACAGCTTTGGCACGGCAAAGCCATAGCTACCGTCATCAATACGTCCGCACAGCTTTGACACAGGAAAGCCATAGCTACCGTCTCCGATACGTCCGCACAGCTAGGGGCACAACAAAGCCCTAGCCTCACCGATTCGCTCACTCGACTTCGTATGTGCTAAGGCCTGGTTTCCCCGTCCGTTCACTTGGTCTGCAGTACTAAGACACGGCTCAGACTTAGTCACCAGCTCGCCCGACTCTACACGACCAAGCTGCCAACACCGACTTCGACCACGACGCTCCAACAATGCAGCATTCAGTCCACAGGCGACGAGCTGTACGGACTGCCCTAGCATTGCAACAACTAACCCTCGTACGACTCACTGTACGGGCTAGCAACCAGATCGACACACCCCTGGTTAACCCAATGTACCGTCAAAACCGACCTCAGCTACCTGCAACGATCGTCCAGCTACACTTCAACGACTCGACCGAACCCAGCTCCCGCTGCGATCGTCTAGCCGCATTCAACAACTCGACCGACCTCAGCTTCCCACAACAATTATCGAGCTGCATCCTACGACTCGACCCACACTCTAACCATTATGCCAATATCCGGTACAGTAGATCATAAGAAACCAATTTTAGGTTACCAAGAGACAATTTGATTGAGGCATTCAATATGGTTTTTATGTCTCTAAACTACCTCTACACAACAAAGTCGATTTTAAAACGGAATACGGCTGGTTTAAATTCACAGTTTTCCTTCTCCTTAACGGATTGCTATGCAAAGGGTAAATAATCCATTTTGCTCAACTATATCATCACCGTATATCCTAATTGCTTGTTTTAGGGTTTCCAGTTCCTTTTTCATTTTTGCAAACAGTGTGATGTCGTCCATGTACATTAGGTGGTTGATTTTTTCTTGCCATTAATGAAGTTTGTATCCGCCCTTGCATTTCCTGGGGATGTGATTGAGTGGCGTTATTGTTCTTAAAAATGATAATTGGGATAGTGCACCTCCCAGGAAGATTCCTCTTAGGATTTTCTCCTCAGTTTAGCTTTTTCTTCCTGCTGTCAGTTCCACTCTCCAGTTTCTCATGTTTTTTTCGATAAACTTTATGATTTCGTCGGATATGTTGTACATTTTAAGACAGTTTGTTATTCACCTTTGTGGGACCATATCGTAAGCCTTTTCGTGGTCAAGCCATATCATAGCTACATTTTTTCGTCTCGTTTTGCTCTCCTTGAGGATGTGTTGATCAATGTACAGTAGCTCTCCTGTTCCTCTGGTTCCCTTGCAGCATCCTTTCTGTTCTGCGGGGAAACAGTTCACAGCTCATTAGAGAAAAGTAAATCTCCTCCCTGATCAGCGTCGTTGGTATTTTTTACATCATCAGTAGGCACGTCAAGGGTCTGTAGTTATTGGAGGCGTTTCCGATCTTGGGTCTTTTTGGATCAGGGTGGTCATCCATTCCAGTATGTCTCTTTCTTTTAGGAATCTATTCATTTAGATAGCCAGTCTGTCGTGGATGAAAGTGAATTTTTTAAACCAGGAAAAACAATGGATCCATGCCTTTCTGAAAGGAAATGCAAACAGCTTCGTCCAGGGTTTGAACTCGTCTCGCTTTATCTTTTTCTTAAGACGATAACAGTTACACCACGAATGGTTTATAAGCCCAGTTCTAGAGTCATAATCATCGTTAACAGGGTGAGCCGACAGCACGGATTCCTTAGACTCTCACTCGCCTTGCGTCCCTGTTGGTCATGGCTTTTGGACGGCATCCAGTTTCCATACTGATCTGATGAATGTAAGTTTTTGCTGGTTATGTTGGATATTGACTTGTAAACCTCTCTGACATTAGTCGGTGCAGCGGCAAAAGTCGGACCCTGTTTGAAAGAAAGTAACAGAAGAAAGCACCTGGTACCTAAAGTGAACTGGACGCAGTTGTTATCGACGGAAATCCCGCGTATACTGCGTGGGTGGCATGATAGAAGGAAGCATGATCACGTGCATTGTGTGGGCAGCAAGGCTGGAGGTGTGACCACCAGAATTTGCGTGGTTGGCATGCCACAAGGAGGCGTGTCTACATGCAACGTGTAAGCGGCATGTTGGAGGAAATGTGACAACGAGAATCTGCGTGGGTGTTCGGGATATTATTTCACCAAGAGAAGATTTTTACCCGGATAAAGAAAGAGGAAAGAAGATTCGTACCTCGATCTCTGTGTGTACAGCTCAACCGTCTTCGACTCTTTCTTACTCTACCCATCCTAAATTTTGAGTAATAAAAGGAAAAAAAGAAGCTAATTATATTTTTATACATCAGTGTCGTTTTTGTCTGCTATACAATAGTTGGCCAACACTGGAGTATCTGCGTGTTGGAGTCTACTGGAGTACCTTGCTTATGAGTTCAACTTTACTTCTCTAACGGTGTCTTTCTTGTCTTATAAGGATCGTTTTTAAGATGGGAGGTAAGTGGTCATACAAACGCTGTTTTGTTATGTGTTGCTTTCAGGAATTGGTCAAAACATCACGTAGCGTCCTTATATAGTTTGTATCTTGTTTTTTCTTGGAGCGTTTCGCTAGAGTATAGATGGTGCAACCATGCAGTAGTGCTTATACGGGTACAGCTAGAAAGAATTTTCATTTT
Source organism: Sepioteuthis lessoniana (assembly GCA_963585895.1). Lineage (NCBI taxonomy): Eukaryota > Metazoa > Mollusca > Cephalopoda > Myopsida > Loliginidae > Sepioteuthis > Sepioteuthis lessoniana. The sequence goes on from OY757911.1 coordinate 2,857,319, forward strand.
ATTTTCTCCGAAGGATCAGATTTTCATATGATCGATAACCAATCCATGCTTGAGGTATGGGTACGTTGACATAGCTTTCAGTAGATGAGATATTGCCCCGCCAAGACTAAAGAATTCTGTCTGCTCTACAATTTATCCATTGCTGAGGAGTGAAGAGTTATATTTATAATCCTCCGAAGAGCATTAGCGTAGAAGGCGAAACAAAAACAGCTTCGTCCAGGATTTGAACTTGTGCCACTGTTTCCAGTTCTTAAGAAGATAACCTTTTCATTACATATGGTTTGTAAGCTCAGATCAAGAATGATTGGGACTTTCTTCCTTTGATTCATGGTATGTGATCCTTTATGGTTATTCAATGCGAAAGCCATCCTAACAGAAGAACAGCTGTGATGGAATTTAACACACAACTGGAGGGTGTGGATAAAGGGGTTCATAAAAGGGGTATTAATTCGTAAGTGAATGCAATAGCATGAATGGTGTCTGAAATCGCTTATGTCGAAGCCGTAGTTCAGCCATTTCGCCACAGGGACTCCTCTGATTGGCTTTTATAGTGGTGTTTTATGAAAAATCATACGCTTGAACGATTTCTCTGTAAAGAGTAAAGCTACGAATTTTGTTCTTTTCTTTCTTTTCTTTTTATCGTGTGACGTCATCGTTCTTTAACAGCAGTTCTAATATTTCTTATGTATTGTTACAAAATGACTCTTTAGTTTTATTTACACGAAACAGCTTCTCACCGGGGTCGCGCCGACATCGTCTAAGATGACTTCTTTGGCTAAAAAACGTGACAAGACGTGGAAAAGAAATCTACGACGAGGCGAGGGGGAAAAATCACTTCTTAAGATTAATTTCACCCGTTCAGAGGACAGAGGGCCAATTCAGGATCTGTGCAAAAAAATAAAAAATAAAATAAAAATAAAAAAGGACCATTTTTCAGTTTTCTGCTGTCAGTAATGATAAGCATTTACATGAGTACAGCACATGTTTCTTATTTTGACGGTGGCCTATCTGGGGATTAAGGAGCATCCAATAGCAGAAAGAGTTGACAGTTATGGCGGGACCCATGAAGTTATTTTGCTTTAGTTTTTTTTTTCTTTCTTTTATTCTTTTATTCAAACCCCACTCCACCTCACAACGCTACTCCCCGCCACCCGGAGCTGTGGGCTGACGAAGAAAAAAGCACCAATTTTGCCAGTTAAAGCGTCAATGTGACTTCATTTTGAGCGGGCGCAACCCGTCGTGTAATTTGAGAGGGTAGAGAGGACCGACGAGTTTATATGCTACGTGTTTGTTTTATACAACAGGAGGATCGCAGATTAAACAAATGAACACGTCGAGGCCTTAAAATGCAAAAATACCATCTCTCTCTATCTATCTATCTATCTATCTAGCTGTCTCAGTCCACACAAATCTTTCTATTCTTTTTGTTCTCTTCCCTCTCATCTCTTTTCTTTCTCTTCTTCTTCTTCTTCTTCTTCTTCTTCTTCTTCTTCTTCTTCTTCTTCTTCTTCTTCTTCTCTTGTATTTCTTAGAGATTCCATTTGTTTTAATATCCTTCTCTTCCCGCTTATCTTCTTTCTTTCTTTCTTTCTTTCTCTTCTTCTTCTTCTCTTGTATTTCTTAGAGATTCCATAATAATCTTCTCTTCCCTCTCATCTTCTTTCTTTCTTTCTTTTTCACTCTTCTTCTTCTTCTTCTTCTTCTTCTTCTTCTTCTTCTTCTTCTTCTTCCGTTGTATCTCATAGAGGTTCCATTTGTTTAAATATCCTTACCTGTGCTAATCACCTAACAGTTTGTTTTTTTTTCTCGAAAAAGAACGCTGATTGAATAATTAAAAAGTTATATGATCTTTCTTTGTATCTCTTCTTCTTCCCTTGTTTTCGTATTTTATTAAACATCCATCGTTGTTCCATCAACACTTGTTTCACCATCTTAAAGTCTTGATGAAGGTTTATTAAAACCGAAACGTTTTAACGATGACCTCCCTTCGTCATAAAGACATCACTTTTGGATTACTTTGTTTTTTAATTTTCTCCATACTTTCGGATTCCTTACCATTATCTATCTATCTAGCTATCTATCTATCTATCCCAGTCTCTTCAAATCTATCGATTTTTCTCAATCTGCTCATCTCTCTCTCTCTACATATATATATATATATATATTACAAATGCTAAATCTTCGTTTTGTCTGTCGTTGTGTATGCTTGTGTGTGTGGAGAGAGAAAGAAAGAGAGAGAGAGAGAGAGAGAGAGAAAGAATTTTTTCTTTATTTAAATTGTGTTTCCAAAAATGTACCCTAAGATGTCGACCTTAGTTGAGGGGAACCCAAAGGCTCCCTTTTCAATAGCTACAACACCAAGGTGTAAGAGAGGTCGCTACTCCATTCCCTACATGGCTCTGCCTTACCCTTGATCCTTACCTAGTAATGCTGAATGTTAAGCAAGGTGGCATCAAGTACCATTTTTTCAGTTTTTGGTATGACTCGACATGGGATTGAACCCCGAATCCTTTTGTCACCACGCTCCACTCCTTCCCCACTCAGATTTGTATTTCTATCTTTCCCTTTCTTTTTTTTCTTTTCTCTCTCACTCTCTCTCTCTCTCTCTCTCTCCCTCTCTCTCTCTCTCTCCTTCTTTCGGTCCCTCCCTCTTGTTTATCTATTTCCTCTAATTGCTTTGCGCTACAAAATAACCAACATTCTGATGAAGTCTTTCATGAAATAAAGACGAAATATCAATATGAATCCATTGTATGTGTTTTGATTTATCCACTTTTCCATTTTTTTTTTTTTCACATCTTGTCAGATTTTTCTAATCTACTATTTCACTATTTTGTTGAAATGGATAACCACACTTTCAACAAAACCTTACAATTACAAAGGATATATCATTGCAGCTCACTCCCATAAAACAGGAGTGTTTTCCTACTGTAATGAATGGAGGAAAAGGTGTTCTCCAAATGCTCTATGATATCTTTCCAACCCTCTCCTACTCTCCCTCTCCTACTCTCTCTCTCTCTCTCTCTCTCTCTCAATATATATATATGTGTGTGTGTGTGTGTGTGATTCATTCAGTAAGTGTCCAGACTTTTTTGTATAGGCATTTAGAATTGTTGTAGACTCTTGAAAATTCAGAATATTATTGCTATACATATTATGAGATGACTGACCAATTTTTATGATTTCAGGTTCAAATAAACAGCTACAGCAGGAATTGGAATACACCCTACTAAAACCTGATTGTCACAGCTGGTGAATTTCAAAAATGCAATCTGGACTTTAGAAGAACGATATGCAATAAAATTGTGTTTTAAACTTGGAAAAAATGCGATGCGATGAAAGCTGGATCTACTGCTATGACCCAGAGACCAAAAGGCAGAGTTCCCAGTGGAAGTATGCTGGCTCTTCCAGACCCAAGAAGGCTAGTCAAAGCAAATCCACCCACAAACTTTTGATGATCCCTTTTTTTGACAGCACTGGCATGGTCTACATGCACTGGGTTCCCACTGGACAGACAGTCAACAAGGAATACTATGTTGAGGTTTTATGGGAGTTCAGGAAGGGATTCCTTGGGAAGAGGCTAGCACTCTTCAAATCGGTTCAGTGGTTTTTCCACCAGGACAATGCACCAGTCCACAACTCCAGCCTTGTCACAGACTATTTGACCAAGATGGGCATCAACACAGTTCCTCAGCCTCCCTATAGTCCAGACCTTGCTCCCTGTGACTTTTGGTTATTCCCTAAGCTCAGAGGCTGTCGTTATGAGACAATTGAGGAGATGAAAGAGGCTGTGACGAAGGTCATTGATACGCTCACACAAGAGGACTTCCAGGGGGCCTTCTAGAAGTTGTTGGAACGGTACGAGTGCATTGCATCCGGAGGAGATTACTTCGAAGGGGACTAGAGTTTCCTATATGTACTACCAATAAAAGTGCCCACACGAAAAAAGTCGGGAAACTTATTTAATGATCCTCGTGTGTATATATATATATATATATATATAAGATAAGCAAAAATAATGAGACAAATAGGAAGATTTCTTTCGTATCATGAATGTTTTGATGGCTCTCTCTATAAGTTTCGAACTTAGATCATCATCTAGAGAAAAGGTTTGGTGGAAAAAATGTTTAGTTGGTTGGTTGGTTGGTTGGTTTTATGGCATATCAACCATTTTAGGTTATTCAATGCCTAACCCTCTTTGTACATATGTATTAAATATGGTTTGGTTTGGTTTTATCGCATATCAACCATTGTAGGATATTTAATGACAAATCAATTTTTATACATATAAAAGTAAAGTTGGCAACCGTATTTGAGAATGACCCGAAGGGTCTCTTTTAATAGCTATAACACCGAAGTCTCGGGGAGGGTGCTACTCTTTTCCCTGGACTGCTCTACTTTAATTTTAGTGAGTACCTTATAATTATGAGTGTTAAGTAAGGAGGTATCTAGTACCATCTTTTGAGTCTTGGGTCGACCACGAACCCTGGTCTCCCGGTCCATTGGTGAATAAAAAGTTCTATTTCAAACAATTCAGTTTAGCATAAGTACACAGTTAAGTTCTATTTGACCAATACATCAGACCCTATCAGGTGCTACCACCCCAGCCCAGAATGGACCTGGGAGCGATGGGAATAAAGGAGTACTCTAGATTCCACAAAGCTCCAATATCACTGGAGCCTCGCTATCAGATTGCTTAGTGTCATAACCAGGACACTCGTTGGGGAAGTCTTACTCCTTTGCAGAGATGCAGTCGGTGTATTCTACAGCCCCAGCCGACTGGGTCAGGAAAAAATTGTTGTTTTTTTTTAAGTATTTTTTTGGTTTTAAAAAGAGTTGATATGCGATGAAAGAAGCGATAAAAATGAACTGATGACATGGCATATCTATTTGTTGAATGAAAATTATTTTCTGCTATCCAAGTGACCTCAGCTGACCTTTATACATCTATTTTCAGGACACTTGGCAAATAACCTCTTCAGTTGGGAGGTATATGTTAACCATTCGAGAGGTATGTTTCAAATTAGCCGTGACTGCTTGCTTTATTTATTCATTTACTTATTTATTTAGTTGTTTATGTGTCACACACACACACACACACACACACACATATATATATATATATATATAAATGCAGAGATACACGCGGGCAGTGTACCGTACAAAAGTCTTTGGAGACTTTAAAGTATTCTAAATTTCTACTAATTGGCAACTTATGAGAGGGTGTATTGCATCGCATTTTTTCACAGATGAAACATTGGCCCTGATGGAGTCATTTTCATACTTTGTCCATATATCTGAATGAGAGTGGAAAATGTAAGACCATGCCCAAAAATGGCTGTGCAAAAGTTTTCGGTCACCTCACATGAAAAGATGAGGTGACTGAACAGATGGAGCGTTTTAAGACGGAAAAGATGTTCGAAAAGATGAGGGGATCTAAAAGATGGAGTGTTTTAAGACAGAAAAATGTCTAAGGAAAATCTATCAAATTATGTTCTTTTCTAAAAGTTACTGTACATTGTTAATATTTCGAGTAGCTTCCTTTGAGCTTTAATAAATTCTTCAATGCGGCTGGGAAAAATGCGTAAATATCCTTCACCATATGCACAGGTATGAGATAAAATTGTCTGTGCCTGAGCTCCTACAATTTTTCAAGATGGCGTGACTTTTTCTAACGACTCCTTTTTAGTTCTATTCACAATTGCTCGGTGATATTTAAGTCAGGGCTTTCAACAGACCAATCATTTTATACGGTAATACATTCAATAGCCAAACTGCACGCGATCTATAGTGTGGAGTTCCGTCATGCTGAAAAATCTCAATTTCATCCAAGACTGGTATCAAACTGTCCCAGTGAAGCCGTCAGTTTTAACCAACTCTCTTGAACCATCACTTTATGTGTCTCCAAAGCATCAGACTCTTACCTCCAAACTTGACTGTGTTTGTCGTGTAACATGGGTCATTTTGCTTTTTTTTTGAGACCTGACAACTTCTCACTGATTAGAATGCAGCTCCATCCACGTTTCATTGCTGAATATGATCTTATTGCAACTATCTGCATCCCATCGTTTTGAACAACTTAAGTCTTGCTCTCAAATGCTTTTGGTTACTGCTGGTTTCTTAGTTGCAATGCACCTTTTCAGTTGATGTCCTCAAAAGATGCGCTTAGTGGTGTCTACTGACACCAAATTGGACAAGTCACACTCATCACTTGACTTGCAGTCTTCTTTGACCAAACTTTTAGCAGTGGGACATCTGGTCAGCTAACACTGGTGTGTCCATGTGTAGGTGTCCACAGGAAAATGTCACTTGTGTGTTCGTTCTTATTTACTCAGTTGTACCTCGTATGTCTTGTTCATCTTACTTTGATGGTTTGTAAGATGGAAATCAAGTGACCAATTTCCTAATGTTTTGTGGGGTGCTGGTTCAAGGATTTATTCAAAACAGCACGTGGCATTCTTGTGTGGCTCTCATCGATCTTTTTCTTCAAACGTTTTCTTAGAGTCCACGCGATGCAACCATAAAGTAGTACTGACTTGTTTACAACTTGGAAGAAAGCTCATTTTATCAGAGAAACCAGATATACATATACAACTTATGTCCTTTCGAGAGTCATTGGTAGGACGTGAGAATGTGAAGACATCAGTAGAACACCAGCCACAACGATGTAACGGACGAATGTTTAAAAGCCCTAATTTTTTTTTGAGGGGCCGTTCTAAAGGGGGCGTTAGACTACTTGGCCCAGTGGACAAGCATGTTAGAACCAGGAAAAATTGAAGGCCTATGTCTGCTCTCTCTCTCTCTCTCTCTCTCTCTCTCTCTCTCTCTCTCTCTCTCTCTCTCTCTCTCTCACACTATGATATGTTGCTTAAAATTATCCAGTAGACGCAGTTGTCTCATGTTTCCATACTCACTTTCTTTCTCCCAGCGACTGCTTGCTACCTCGTAGTAAACAACCCTTTGTGTATGTTTAACAGTTTCGCGTTCGTCAAGTTTTTACCACGGCGAAGCCACAACATGGGTCTTTAGTATCGCTTTGGTACACATGCTTTACCTATGCATATATTGACATCGCTTTCGGTAGATGAGATATTGCTGTCGAGGTATGTGAATTAGTCTACTAATTTCAGAGGATTCTTTTTTAAAGTGGAGATAGTTCCCTTTTGATTTAAAAAAAAAAAACTGTTTCATATTCGTTCAAGTAGAGACCAATGCTGCTTGCTATTTGCTCCAGGCCGGGCAACAGGGATTCGGCTCGGGCAGGTGTATTTACGAGAAGCGCTAAGTCGTCTGCGTTATCGTAGTTTCAGGGGATATTGTCTACTACTAGTCTTTTTTATGAGAAACCATTTTTTATGCAATCTATTGACGTTCGTTGTACGTAATCTAGGCAGATTATGATCAGATATGGTGTTATCTCCTCGCAAAGCATCTGCGACAGTGTCAAAGAAGTCGGTGTCACCATTAGATGAGTGTTCGTCAATGGCCCGGGAGACCTGGGTTCAATCTCAGGTTGAGTCATACCAAAGACACAAAAAATAGTACTTGATACCTCCTTGCTTAACACTCAGCAATATAAGGCAGGGATCAAGGGTAAAGTGGAGCAATCCTTGGAAGGGAGTAGCGCCCTCGGTGTAGTAGCTATCGAAAAGGGAGCCTTCGGGTCACCCTCGACTAAGGTCACCAACTTTACTTTACTTTTATATACATATCTATATCTATATATATCAAACGAGAGAAAGAGAAAGAGGGCATGTGTGTTTTACGATTTTTGAAACATGATCGGACACAAATCAAATACTATAAATGATAGAATAATAAAAATTACATTTATTGAAAGATTAAAGAATAACACTTTAGGATCTGCATCTATGTAGTCTCAAAACACGAACCGAAAATGTTGAGGGGAGCCCAAGAGTACAAGCGTTCAGTTAAAGACACTGTTGAATTCGGCGTGAAAGGTTGTTGATAATGACTGACTCTTGAGACCCAGTAAAATTCTTTAATGTTCAGATTATTATCGGAAACACAGATGGTGAGGAGTCTATTGCCCTACGATCCCTACAATGGCCATGAGCTTCAAAATTCTAAAATTGCTTAAAAATCTAATTCCCGTTTGAAGACGTGTTGAAATCGAACTTCTTTCTGTATATAGCTTGAACAATTTTAAAAGACTTTGTTACGTAATAAGTCTTACCTTAAAAGATCTTCTGTTTCATCGTATTATACATTATTTGGAAAGGTATATCAAGATGAACTTCAAAATTCTTAAACTACATGAAAATCTAATTCCCGTTTGAAGACGTGTTGAAATCGAACTTCTTTCTGTATATAGCTTGAACAATTTGGGGGGGAGGTGCTCGTGGTGTAATGGTTATCGTCGCAGGATATGAACACGGTAACACGAGTTCAAATCCTGGACCTGACTGATTGCATTTCACATACCACTAATACCCTTGGGAAAGGTATGAATCCAAATATTCTCCCTCCAGCTATGGGTAAATAGTAGGACAGACTAGGTTCTTCAGCCTTGGTGAGGCAACTAGTCTAGGAGAAGGAAAACTCTGAATTCAAACCTGTTAAACTCCGCTTAAAAATTGACCTTGTGTCATATCCTGCCCGAGCGGAGGGGTTGGTAAATATGATAGCTTGAACAATTTTGAAAGACTTTGTTACGTAATAAGTCTGACTATAAAAGATCTGCTTCATCGTATAAGACATTATTTGGAAAGGTATATCAAGATGAACTTCAAAATTCTTAAACTACATGAAAATCTAATTCCCGTTTGAAGATGTGTTGAAATCGAAATTCTTTCTGTATATAGCTTGAACAATTTTGAAAGACTTTGTTACGTAATAAGTCTGACTATAAAAAATCTTCTGCTTCATCGTATAAGACAATGATTTGGAAGGATACATCAAGATATGAACTATTTTCCAACAATAGTCTGAAAAAGAAGAAAACTGAAATCAACAAGAAAGATCCGAGAAGCCACTGCTTTATTTCGGTTAATGAGTCTCTCTTCCGTGTTTCATTGATCCGAAGTTCAATATTTACTTTATGCCCTTCAGTTTTAGATATATTCTTAACTTTGTGTGTCTATGTGTGCGACAGATATGTTTGTGTATGTGTGTGTGTGTTTTGTTTGTGTGTATGAGTGTGGGTGTGTTTTGTTTGTGTGTATGAGTGTGGGTGTGTTTTTTTGTGTATATATATATATATATATATAAGTAAAGTTGGCGACCGTTATCGAGAGCGACCCGAAGACTCCCTTTTCAATAGCTACTACACCTAGGTGTAGGGAAGGGTGCTACTTCTTTCTCTGGATCGCTCCACTTTACCTTTGATGCATATCTTATAATGCTGCATGTTAAGCAAGGGGGAATCAAGTACCATTTTTTGAGTCTTTGGTAAGACTCGACTTGGAATTGAACCCTCGGGTATATATATATATTTAACGCATAAATGAAAGAAAACGAACCAAATAGATAACGGATATAGAAAGGATTTCAACACGAATGTTATACACGCGGAACCACCTTTCTCGTGTAATTACGCAAAATCAAGAAACGGTTGCTATGACATCTAACGGCCGTAAGTAAACGCTTTTTTAAATCACAAACTGCACCAAAATGAAGATGAACGAACGTCCAATGTAATGTCCGCTTTTAGTTGATCTTGTGTATACATAGATATATATTTCTTTTAAATACCCTATCCGGTGGCAAAAGCTGCTCGGTAGCGCCAGGAGTGGCAGTACCGCCTTGAGCTACCGAAACTGTGTTATCACCCTGGTTGGCGGCTGATGAGGCTAGGGTATCGCACGTGCTTTCACACGTTGTATGATGAAAAAAAAAAAGAGAGAGAGAAGTTCTCGCATATATACATGTGTGTGTTTGTGCATGTGTGTGTGCGCGCGCTAGAGAGAGAGAGAGAGCGAGAGAGAGAGAGAGAGAGAGCGAGAGAGAGAGGGAGAGAGAGAGAGAGAGAACTTTTTAGTACCTCTATTGAGTCAATCTCTATCTCTGCATGTCTCCACTTAACTCCATGACAGACCGACTTTAATGTTCATTTTATCCACGTGTCTTCCGGAATGGCGACTTTTGTAAGATTTCATATTGAAAAAAAATCAGCCAGCGCCCATTTCCTTTCAGTATCCTTTGGGAATCCCCATGGCATGGTGGCTAACATGCTGCACTGCAACGTCTTAGTAAGCGACTCCAGTCGCGCTATTACGAACCAATACCCTTCGAAAGGTATTAACCTCTTTATCTTCCCAACTACAGGTTAAATAGTACCACTACTGTCCTTCTACAAGAATGGTTTTGTTATTGAATAACCCTGGAAAATTGATGTGTCATTAAACAAATAAACCAAACCAAACCAAAGGTATGAACTCTCTTTATCCTCCTAGTAATGGGTTTAACAGTACCACTACTCTCCATCAGGAAGGATGCTTTTGGCATGAGATAACTCATGAAGGTTGATATGCTATTAAAGAAACGAAAGCAAACCAAACCTTTCACTGTCTTCACGGGGGTCTACGAATTATCTTGAATCTTGATCGATTCACAGCCAAGTGATGAAGACCCAGTGACGAAGACCCAGAACAAATAATTTTCACACACCGTATCTCTTTAAGCCCCACCTCTAAGAACAAAGAAATTTCTCGTCAGATATCCTATCCCATGTAGGTAATAAAAATGAATGCGCGCTTACAAACTTCTAAACACAAAGAAACTATTATATGAAACGAGAGATGCCTTGAAACTAGAAGTTAAAGCGCATTTCATTTAGAAAGCAATTGGCCGTAACACACACACACACACACACACATACACACACACGTTGATAAGTTACAAAATCCCTTATTCAAAATAATTCTGCTTCATCGTTTATGCGTTTAAAAAGACAGATAGATAAACAGATAGTCGAATCAAACACTGATAGAAAGAAAAATATAAATACTGTTAAAAGGGAATAAATATATCATAAAATGTTATTAATAGGTTGATATGAACTGAATAATACAAATATTGATATATATAAGCATACCTACATATATGCATACACACACACACACACACACACACACACATATATATATATATATATATATATATATATTGTCATCCACAGACAGACTGTTTCGTTCTATCAAAACTCTTCAGTGTGACTAGACACGTAGGATGCTCGAAACCTGGATTGAAACCCGTCCAACTTTAAGTTAGACTTAGTCTCAGACCGCTCGGCCAATAAGCGTACCACGTTTGGTTAAGAGAATTTTTTAAGGGAGAGAGAGATGGGGGAGGGGGGATAGACTGGTGTGATACTGGATTTTTTTTGATTAATTTTGGAACACTACTAGCATCACACAATTTCGAAACAGTGCTACCAGTTGAAATGGAATGTTTTAAAGCTTACTTATCTTTAACGTTTCATTTAGTAACCTACGTGCCCTGATGAAGGTCTAAAAAGCAAGACGTTTAAAGTTGGCAAATATTTCTACCAATAAAATCCTCTTCTGAAGAACTTATGTATTTTCATCGCAATACATTTTCACATTGTTGGATTTATTTCCAGTTTTTCTCATATATATATATATGTAATATAATATAATATAATATAATATAATGATAAATGAATGTATATTAGATATATATATATTTGATCCATGGAAAATAGTCTGCGAACCTGGGTTTCATGGAGTTTTTTGCAAAACAACAATCATATATATATACACATACATGAATACACATACACACACATGCGCACACATATTCACAAACGCACACACACACACACACACACACACACATACGCAAACGTTCGGGCGCACATACATAAACATACAAATACACACACGCACATATTGTTATATTTTGACCTTCGACCCGGCCCAAAAATGCTATTCCAAGGTAATACACCGGAAGGAAGTGACACATTCCAACGGCCAGTAATCGAAAGAGATCGCGTGGGCGGATTAAGGCTTATGATATGGGACAAGGTGAAGGTCCCATTGTGCCATTACAGTCATGCACCGGAAGAGAGTAACCTCTGAACTGCATGACAGTTATTTCCGCTTGATGACGATTAAACATTCGATTTCAAAGATCCAGTAGTCGATCGTGTGGGCGTTGAGTTATTATTTAACTCAGTTGAGTTTGGGTCCCAGAGCAGTTGCCAGCAGACTCCCAGAGGGTTAGAGACGAGATGTGGTAGTGAAGGCCACACCCGACCGAGAGGGACCTCGGAAACCCCCGGTGCAGTTGCCAGCAGACTTCCAGACAGTAGAGACCAGATGTGGTAGGGAAGGCCACACCCGACCGAGGGGGTCCTCGGAAAAGCCCCGATGGAGTGGACCCCAAGACCTCTGGTTGAGCATCTAAGAGAACAAGAAAGACACAACGTGACGGTCATAACAGTGGGGTCAAAATATGAAGTTTATGTTCGGTCTCCAGCATCCTCTCACATGCAACCCTTCAACAACCCTTTCGAACCCTTGCAATAAAGTGAGAGGTGAATATTTTTCTAAAGAAATCTTCTTGCGTCTTTGTCCTTGCGTCTGTTTAATTATTGTGTCGTTGTGATACTGTAGATGACTATATAACAATATGACTACAAGGACACGCATACGTAAAAACACACAACATACACATACAAAGAAACAAAGCCCACACACACACTCCATCACAAATGCACATTCTTACACACACACACACACACACACAAAGTTAAGCATAAGTTTAAAACTGAAAGAACAGTGAGTAATATTGAACTTAGGATCAATAAAATGCATATATGACTCGTTAACCATATCGGACTCTCTAGGTGATGAATTTCAAAAAATGTAAAGTGGCCTAGAGGTTAACATGCCGGATTCTGACATTGTAGTTAGCAAGTTCGTCATTATGTTAAGTTCACTTTCTGACAAATACCATTGGGAAAGGCATGAACTCTCCTATACTATGCTATGGCTTAAATATTAGCACTACAGTCATTTTAAAACGGTGGCTTAAACATTATATAACTCACAAAGTAAATTTAATTTCTTGCCATAAAACACTAACCAACCTAATCTATATATATATGTATGTAATTATATATATATATATATATATATTTGAGAATTAATTCTTATTTATTGCGGACTTTTCTTCCTCATCTTGGTAGTTTTTTGTGTTGTTTCTTCTTTCACTACGTTTCGGCCAAATTTCACCTCTGGCCTTCTTCAGGTGATTTTTACCGCGACCTCGGATAGGAATGCTGAGTCTCGTAACCGTATCCCCAGTAATTACTGCCTTCCATAGTTGTTGTCCATTGCACCATGTTTTTGACCAAGTAAACCTCTGGCCGGCTTGGGTAGGATTTAAAACCGCTATCGTCTGACAATGCTCACCTGGAACCGTAGAGACTCAACGCCTCTATCTGCTGCGCCATGGGCCCTGAAGGGCGATCAAGGATGGATTTTTTGGTCTTATAAATCATTATCTGGTCTTCCATAGTCGGGTCCGTACCAAATTTATATATATGTATGTAATTAGAAGGAAACTCAAACCAGGTTAATTTGTCATAATAAATTTATTTCGGCGGAGAATATTACAATACTCGCCCCCGTCTCGTCAGATGACTTTTTACATTGTATACTTGAGGTTGCGGAACAGCAAATGTGAAATTACAGTTCATATGTGTACGATGAAAAAAATATTTTAAATTCTCAGGTGAAGGCAGAGGGGGTCAAAACAGTAGGTGTTAGAAACATTAAGACGCTGATTGGATATTACAAATATATATATATATATATATATATATATATATATATATATATATATATATATATATATATGCAAGTGTGCGTGTATGTGTGTATCTCAGTCTTTATCCAGACTAAACAGTAAGTTCGTTGCCTAACAGAATTTTAATCTGATATGAGGCTCAAACTTATTAATGAACAAATATATATATATATATATATATATATATATATCCAGATGAAGGAGTAGCGCCCTCCCCTACACCTCAGTGTAGTAGCTATTGAAAAGGGGAGCCTTCGGGTCGCCAACTACTACTACTACTACTATATATATATATACATGGCCCGGGAGACCGGGGTTCAATCCCAGGTCAAGTCATACCCAAGACTAAAGAATACCACTCAGTACCGCCTTGCTTAACGCATAGCATTATAAAGTACGTATCAAGGGCAAAGTGGAGCAATCCAGGTAAAAGGGTAGCGCCCTCCCCTACACCACAGATAGTAGCTATTGAAACATGACTCTTCGGGTCGCCTTTGATTACAATCACCAGCTTATATATATATATATATATATGTGTGTGTGTGTGTGTGTGTACAAACTCTTGTCGGTGTACACAGATTCTTAGATGGTCAATTAATCATACAGGTGTATGGGTGCGCACACGTGATCGCCTACGCATTTGGTGAGGTTGCATTTGATAAGCAACAAGGAATTATCATGCAGCGAACATATACGTACATGTTTACAAACATCGTTTCCTGTGCTCAATCTTATGCCAATATATGTTTCGCTTATCTATATAATTGTGTGTGTGTGTGTGTGTGTGTGTGTGTGTGTGTGTGTGTGTGTGTGTGTGTGTGTGTGTGTGTGTAGGCCTTTTAAGTGTGATTTGTGCCGTGGTCACTCGACAAATGTGTCACCGGTCAGAAGCGACACAAACATCAGCTTGCGGTTTTGGCCACTGGTGGGAGGGTACGACTGATTTTGTAAACAATCCTCTCACACCAACTAATTAGCAGTGGAGTAGATGACATCAGGAACCCCACCTGAAATCATCAGAGGAGGAGTGAGCCGAGGGATAAGGTAAGTAGAGAGAAGGCGGTGATGGCGAGGAAGAAGAAGAAGTAGGTTTGAGGATGTGAAGAGCCTCGAAGAAAGAAAGAAAGAAAGAAAGAAAGAAAGAAAGAAAGAAAGAATGGGAGAGAATAAGAAAGAAAGAAAGAAAAAAAGAAAGAAAGAATGGGAGAGAACAAGAAAGAAAGAAAGAAAGAAAGAAAGAAAGAAAAAGAATGGGAGAGAACAAGAAAGAAAGAAAGAAAGAAAGAAAGAAAGAATAGGTGAGAACAAAAAAGAAAGAAAAAAAGAAAGAAGGAATGGTTTGTTTTGGTTTGGTTTTATGGCTTATCGACCATTGTAGATCACTTTATGCCAGATCCTTTTTTTACATATATTAGATATATGATTTCTAAACACATTTTCAAGATTACATTTTAAAACAATTCTGAACTGACTTTTTTTTGCGCACATTTAAATGGTTTTACTTTATTTCAAACAATTCAGTTTAGTATAAATACAATCTTTAATTTGCGCCCCGTTAGTTATTGGTAAAAATACAGTTTTTTGTTTAAACACAGTTCTATTTCCGAAAATTCAGTTTAGAATAAGTATACAATATTTTGTTTACTAAAAGTTAAATGTAAAAACAGTTAATTTCAAAGAATTCCGTTTATCGCAATCATTTTCAGTTTTTTGTTTAAACACAGTCCTATTTCAGACAATTAATTTTAGCACACAATTTTTGTTTTCACACAGTTGAATGTAAAAACAGTTGATTTCAAACAATTCAGTTTATCACAATTAGTTTAGTTCTATTTGACCCATAGATAGGACCCCATCAGGTGCTACCACCCCTCATTCCCAAAGCTCCAGCATTACTGGAACCTCACCATCAGATTGTTTAGTTTTGTATCCAGGACACTCGTTTGGGGTGTATTACCTCTCTGCAGAGATGCAGTCAGTGTATTCTTGAGCCCCAGCTGACTAGGCCAGGAGGGAAAATTGTAAAAGTTTTTTAAAATGTCAGAAAAAAAAACACGTGAAGAAGAGAGAGAAGAAATTTTTAATAGATTGAAGGATTGATTGATTTTAACGGCATGTCAAACTGTCTAGGGTTATTTTATGCATAGAGGTTAGGGAATTGCGTTCATTGTAGTTCACATTTATATCTTTTATATAGTTTTTAAAATCAACAAGAATAATCATAAGTGTCCTCAGACTTTAATGATGACAATCAGTTACTACTGTCGTAAAAATCGTAAAAATATAATAATAATAATAATAATAATAATAGTAATAATAATAATAATAATGATAATAATAAAGTGGCAAACGACACATGATGGAAGACCATGGAAACCTGGCGAGTGGAATTACAGCAGGAGGAAAAAAGCTTAGCAGCGGTAAAGATCCAAAGAGGCATATTCCAAGGAGATGCACTATCACCATTACTATTTGTAATAGCCATGATGCCACTCACCCACATCCTTAGGAAATGCACGGTCAGATACAAACTCAGTAAATCGCAAGAAAAGGTCAACTACTTGATGTACATGGACGACATCAAACTGTTTCCCAAAAAACGAAAAAGAATTGGAAACCCTTATACAGACAGCGAGAATATATAGTCAAGATATAGGAATGGAATTTGGCATAGAAAAATGCGTTAGGCTAGTAATGAGAATCGGCAAACGACAAATGACGGACGGAATCGAACAACCAAATCAAGTAGTTATTAGAACACTCGGAAAAAAGGAAACCTACAAATACTTGGGAATTTGGGAAACTGACACCATCAAACAAATGGAAATGAAAGAAAAAATTACTTGGACTCTCCCCCTCGTAAGATACTCGGGACTATTCTTGAAGTGGACAAGAGAATAACTTAAACGAATGGACTAGAGAACAAGAAAACTAATCGCCATGCACAAGGCCTTGCATCCTTGAGACAGACTATATGTATCAAGAAAATAGTGGGGAAGAGGACTTACCAGCATTGAAGACAGCATTGACGCATCAATACGACTCGAAGACTACATAGAAAAGCGTGGAGAAGACTGATTATAGCCACCAGAAACAATACTAACGACACGAGGATCAGCAGAACGACAATAACCAGAAAACAAAAGTAGGAAGAAATGGACGTTTTAAGCGACTAACAAGCAACATCTCACACGAGAAAACGTGCACGTGGCTAAGAAAAAGAAACCTTTAGAGAGAAACAATCTTTTCTAATAGCAGCACAAAACAACGCCATAAGGACGAAGCATATCAAAGCGAGAGTGGATAAGACGCAACAAAACCTCAGATGTAGGTTATGTGGTGATAGAGACGAAACGATCAATCAGATAATAAGTAAGCAAATGCCATAAGTTTGCAAAGAAAGAGTATAAAATTAGACACGATTGGATGGGAAAGGTGATCCACTGGGAATTGTTCAAGAAGTTGAAGGTCGACCATAAGAACAAATGGTATATGCACAACCCAACATCTGTCCAGGAGAATAAGACACACAAACTTCTCTGTGATTTTGAGATACAAACGGATCACCTAATCTTGATCAGACGACCAGACCTCGTGATTTTTAAAAATAAACCCTGTTTAATAGTCGACTTTGCCGTCCAGACAGACCGCAGAGTAAAAATGAAAGAAAGCGAAAAGCGAGATAAGTACCTAGACCTTGCTAGAGAACTGAAATAACCAAGGAACATGAAAGTGATGGTGATACCAATTGTTATCGGTAAGCTCGGCGAAGTCACCAAAGGATTGGTAAAGGGACTGGTGATCGGCCAGTATACTGAGCAGAGTCCTGGAGACTTAAGGAGACTTGCTGTCACTCAAAATCAAGTGGAAGACCATCAGTTAACGCTGGGGTGAAAAACTCTCAAAGGAGTGAAATAATAATTTGGGCGTTTGGCTCTGAGGTAATAGTTAGTTAATTAATCAAGTAGATTATTATAACTATTTAAGTGAGTTTAATCTTGACTAAATATTATGACCTTGCATCAGATTAAGGGAAGTTCAGTAAATATTTACAGTAATATTCTGGCAATTCTAATTAATTGGCTTGCTTTAGCCAATTGATTTCTACCGTTTTTGCCGTATGAACTTTAAAACAAATATGAAGGAAGCCGTTTTTTTTTTCTTTTTTTAGTTTTTTATTTTATCTAAGAGGCTAGTATTATAAAATTACTTTATAGTATTTACTAAGCATATCTTATTTATTAGTAGTTCTGGTTATGTAGTACTTGAAATGGTGTTAGTAAGCCATCTAACTGTGTTGATATTAACTTGGGTTCAAATTGCATAATATATAATCTTAAGTACAGAAAAGCCTCAGCATCTCAGTTCGCCACTTCTTGTCAGCTTAGGAAGAATTAAAAAGAGCTGGTTGGAAGACCTGATTTCATTATGTCTTGATTGTTACAAACTCAGTGTTCTTGCTCAGTTCTCTTGCAAAGTGAGTCGCAAATTCACATCTTAATATATTTGATACCGGACATTAGGTACTTTTTTTTTTTTGAGGTATATAGTTTCAACCATCATAAATTCAACTCAGCAGAATTTGTTGTTAGCGATTCTTGCGAAATACGAAACATTTTCTTCGTTTAAATAAAAGATGTTTAATGTATAGGGGCGATGAACCAACAATATCTGTAAACCGGTCAATGTAGACTAAATCGGGTGACCTCTCTTTAATTTCTTCTTTTTTAATTGGGTACTTGTTTAATACTTTCCTTTCTTGATCAAGCTGTTCTATTACGTTCACTTTTAGACTAATACCCTTGAGAAAGCTATGAACCACTTTATCCACCAAGCTATGGTTTAAATAGTACCACTACTGTCTTTCCATTAGGATGGTGTTGGCATTGAATAATCCACGAAGGTTGATTTGCCATTTAACAAAAAAATCAAATTAAACTTTTCTTGACTTTTCATGCCTTCCCAATTCTGAAAAATCACTGAACTAGTACGTTAGCAAGTTCGAAATCGAATCACGCTATTAACATTCACTTTTAGATAAATACCTTGGGAAAGGCATGAACCTTCTTATCCTTCCCTAAGTAACTTAATACAAAGTTGAAAACCGGTTTTTTATGGAAAAATTTCAAGTGTAATTGTTCGAAAGGGAATGCAGTGGCGCGACTTGGGTTCGAACTTGCTTTCTACGATGTCGCAGTGCGGCACGTCAGCCACTACACCACGGAGTCTTCCCCAAGGACGTTCTAAATTACAGCGGAATATATTATGAAGTAAATAAAAGCAATTTTTAAAACATACGTACAACAGTTAAAATTTGTATACCACTTATAACAGTTTGAATTTAATTCAAGTATCCCAGCTATGGGTTAAATAGTACCACTTCTGTTCTTCTAGGAGAATGGCTTCGGCATTAAATAATCTGCAAAGGTTGGTATGCCATTAAACTAAGAAACCAAACCAAACAAAAGACCATCAGAATCTACCTTAGATATTGGAAGAACTTAATTTTTTCCCCCTCTAAATTGATGTTTTTGGCGAACCATTCAGAAAGTATTGCGGGTCGCAATTTGTCCATGACTGCCATAAAGTAATCTGAGGAATAGTTTTCTAGGGATTTTTGCCTCATTGAAAACACAACGAGACAATGTCAAAGCAAAAACCTAATCTTCAACTTTTGATCTGTCGGCTGGGGCTGTAGAATACACTGACTGGTTCTCTGCAGAAGGGTGAGACTTCCCACTAATGAGTGTCCTGGTATGACACTAAACAATCCGATGGTGAGATTCTAGTAATGCCTTGGGGAATGCGGAGTACACATTCATTGTCATCGCTCTCAGGTCCACTCTGGCCTGGATTGGTAGCACCTGATAGGGTCCTATCTCTGAGTCAAATCGAACTAAACTGAGTACTTAAGCTAAAATGAATTGTATGAAATGGAACTCTTATTTGACATTAAAACTGTGTAGTCATGCTAAACTGAATTGATAGAAATAGAACTGTTTTTACATTTAACTGCGTGTAAAAAAAACTATATTTCTACTAAATGTTTGAAATAGAATTGTTTATATGTATAAAAATGGATTTGGTATTAGATAACTTATGAAGGTTAATTTTCTATAAAAACAAACCAACCAACTTACTCTTCATATTAGTTGGATCGTGATTTTCCGAAATGATTATTGGTGCGGGATGATTGTGCGAATTATATGCCAAAAATTGCTTAAACAAAAACTATTGGTTAAAATGAAATATTCGGATTTTGTCGTCTACGGTGTTCCGTTTAAAATTTGTATTTACCGAACTCTTCCGATACAGAAAGGGTTTTCCTTCTTTTTTCTTACTCTTACACAAGATGCTTAATCAAAGTTTAAGAACCCAGTCTGCTGTGGGGGGGGGGCTCATGGTGTAATGGTTAAAGCGATGGACTGCGGAATCGTAGTACGCGAGTTCGTACTCCAGTCGCGCTATTACATTCACTTTCGGTCAAATACCCTTGGGAAAGGTATGAATCCCCTTATCCTCCCAGCTATGGGGTAAATAGTACCACTGTTCTTCTAGGAGAATAGGATTGGCATTAAATAACCGACAAAGGTTGATATGCCATTAAACAAACAAAAACAAGTCTGCTCTATTATTGACCTATAGTCGGGGAGATAACGAATGGATTCATGCCTTTATGAAGGGCATGACACGCAAAGTGAAACACAAATAGCCCCGACCAAAATTTGAGCCCGAAATATTCCTACCATACGATTCAGAGCTCCATCTTGCACAGATAAATAAGCAGATGTATAGTAATATATATATATATATATATATATAAAATTGAGAAACAAGAAAAACAATTAGCTTATTGATTAGCTTGTTTCTTAATAATATTTTTCTCCTCATAAGTTTATTTCTCCATATATCGTAAACTTTACATTGACCACTCATTTTGGATATTTCTATTTATGTATGTTTATTGAATCAATTGATATATATATATATATATATATATATATATATATATCCTTCGTCAAAGGATTGGTTTTGATTGTATTGCGACAGTTGTCAAGCGAGGATAGATTAAAAATTCGTGAACCTTACCTGAAAGAAGAGCCGTAGCTGAACATATTTTCCGTGTCACCACACTCTCACAACTAATAAACCCTTGAAAAACTAATTCAAATATCTCTCTTTATTTCTGTAAAGGACAATAAAACGATAAATCTAAAATTTGTGTGTGGCTTAGAATTTTTTGAACGACTCTCTAATATATATAGTCATCCACAGACAGACTGTTTCGTTTTATCAGAACTCGTCAGTGTGGCTAGACACGCAGGACGCTCGAAGGCGGGATCGAAACCCGTCCAACTTTACGTTAGACTAAGCTTCGGACCTGTCGGCCACCAAGTGGAGTATGTTGGCTAAGGGAATTTTAAGGTATTTTATTTTTAGCAACAGCAGCAGCAGCCTTTGTTTACATTTTTTTTATACCCTATCGGCTACCAGAGTGCTCAATTCTTACGAAGAGCTTTGCATTACGCTAGGGACGGCCGACAATTCCTTCGCCAGAGTGCTCAACCCCCATGGGGGAGCGTATATATATATATATATATCATCATCGTCATGTCATGCTGCTAGCAAGGATTCCCCTAAATTGCGTTTTATTTTATGAACTAACAAAGGGGTGGACTCCTATCGATTGGTTATCGATCTTATTGAAGATAGATCTATCCGATATATATACATAATTTTGTCATTTGAAGTATTTTTGAAGAAAGAATTTTCAATATTGGTGATAGATGTTATGTACGATTTTCGATCAAAAAGTTCTGAGCCTCAACTAGATTTTAAATTTGTCACACACCTGTCTCCTTTGTATGAGCCTCGCTTGTAGAGAAATTCAGACCGAAAGCTGAATTAGTTCTCGTTTCATTGGAAGTGATGGTGTGTTGAAACAACAAAAATGTTCAGCTATGGTTTCTTTTTTTCTTGGTGAGGCTCAGAACCTTTAAAACGATATTTGTATTCCGAAAATGTAAATATTAGTATATTACTATTTATTGGTTCTCACACTGAAGATAGTAGACAATAAGCAACAGTTTTGGCATATTCTTTATTATATATATATATATATATATATATATATATATATATATATATATATATATATATATACGAGGTGCATACGATAAGTTTCCATGTATGAGATACAGATGTCATTTGCTGATATTGTATAAGATACAGATGTCGTTGGCTGATGCTGTATAAGATACAGATGTCATTTAATGATTTTTATAAGATACAGATGTCGTTTGCTGATGTTGTATAAAATATAGATGTCATTTGCTGATATTGTATATGATACAGATGTCATTTGCTGATATTGTACAAGATACAGATGTCATTTGCTGATATTGTATAAGATACAGATGTCATTTGCTGATGTTGCATAAAATACAGATGTCATTTTCTGTTTGGTATAAGAAACAAATGTCATTTGCTGATATTGTATAAGGTACAGAATTATTTGCTATCAGAGTTCGAATATTAGTAAGGCTATATCGATTTTTTATTATGTTTGTTAATATGAATTCGAATTGCTTTTTGATCAGATATGTGATAAACGAGAAAGTGTTTTAGTTGAATATTCATATGCATTCCTCTCATGGGAATGAAAATGATTTATAATGTGGGTATTTTGTAAAAGTATTTTATCGGCTTGTGTTATCATTGACGATACGATTAGATATTTGAATTGAACGTATTATAGATAAAGAATAAGATGTATATTGGGGTCGAACGAGACTCAGGTCGTCGAGTATTTTCAATAGTGATTTTATCTTGCTTATAGTCTTGGTGTATTTGATTAAAATAATTTGATGGTATTTATATTTTGGTTGTAATATGAATCATTGTTTTATTTAAAGCCAGTTTAACGGAGTAATTTTGAAATCTATTTTTATTTATGGTCTGTTTGATCTTACTAAGTTCTTTTAAAATAACGTGTGAGAGGAAGGAATTAGTAAGACTTTGTTTATAGAATTCATTATGACAACTATTGCATTTCGGGTTGGGGTGTCCTCGTGGTGTAATGGTTAAAGCGATGGACTGCGGAATCGTAGTAAGCAAGTTCGAACTCAATTCGGGCTATTGGGTTCACATTCGGACAAATACCCTTAGAAAAGGTATGAACCCCTTTATCCTCTTCTAGAAGGATGGCTTTGGCATTGGATAGATAGCCTACAATATGCCATTAACCAAACCTAACCAAACTATTGCATTTCTATGCAATCACGATTGTCTTTCTTTAATGGCATATCAACCTTCGTGGGTTATTTAATGCCAAATCCATCTTTGAATTATAGTATTGGCGCTATTTACGGGTATTTACATCATTATTGGAGGGATAAGTGGAGTCATACCTTTCCCTAAAGATATTAGTCAGAAAAGCGATCGCAGTAAGGCGACTGGAGTTCGAATTCACTTACTTCCAGATCGCATTGTAGCCAATATGCCACAGGGACTCAAGATTGAGATTAAGGCTTTTGTGGTTGTTTACTTGTTTATATGTGTGTGTGTGTATATGCGAATGTATATATATATATATATACACACAAATATGTACGTACGCTTATATACATGTATGTGTGTTTATATAATTATATATGTGTTCATATATATGAGTGTGTGTGCACATGCATGTTAATGTGTGTTGCCTATATATATATATATATATATATATATATATGTGTGTGTGTGTGTGTGTTGTATATTTTGGCTGGTAATCCCCCACTATGCAACCGCATAGAACCCAAGATTGACAAAATTCTCAGGAAGAACCAAAATGGCTTCCGGAATTTAGTTCCACGATCTGACAAATATTGACTATCCGTAGAATTCAAGAAGGCGTACGGGTAAAAAACCTACAGGCAACAATATTATTTGTCGACTTTACAAAGGCCTTTGATTCCATACATAGAGGGAAGATGGAGCAAATTCTACTCGCATACGGTCTACCAAAAGAAACTTTCGCAGCCATAATAATTCTCAACAGAAACACCAAATTGAAAGTGCGTTCTCCAGATGGAGACACAGATTACTTCCACGTTGTAGCTGGGGTACTGCAAAGAGAAACACTTGCCCCATACCTCTTTATCATCTGTCTAGACTTTGTGCTTAGAACATCGATCGATAAAATCAAAGAAAATGGTTTCGAGCTGACAAAGAAAAGAAGCAGAAGGTACCCCGCAAAAAAAAAAAAAAAAAAAAAAAAAAAATTACCGACCCCGACTACGCCGATGACATAGCGATTCTGGCAATTGCACCCGCCCAAGCCGAAACCCTACTGCATAGTCTTGAATGAACTTCCCCAGGCAATGGCCTCCATATCAATCCACACAAAACGGAATATATGTGCTTTAATCAAACAGGCGACATTTCCAGACTAAACGGTAGTTCTCTGAAACTAGTAGACAAGTTTACCTACCTAGGAAGTAGTGTCTCATCGACCGAGATAGACATCGACACGCGACTGGCAAGGGCATGGACAGCTAGCGATAGACTATCGGTCATAGGGAAGTCAGACGTGACCGATAAATTGAAACACAGTTTCTTCCAAGCAGCGATCGTGTCGATACTGCTATATGGATGTACTACATGGACGCTAACTAAATGGCTGGAGAAAAAGCTTGACGGCAACTACACAAGAATGCTGCGAGCAATATTGAACAGGTCCTAGAGGCAGCACCTCACAAAGCAGCAGCTGTAAGGCCACCTACCACCCATTACGAAAACTATCCAAGTTAGACGAACCAGACCTGCAGGACACTGCTGGAGATGTAAGGACGAGCTCATAAGTGATCTACTTCTATGGTCCCTTTCACATGGCCGCGTAAAAGCAGGGCGACCAGCTCGAGCCTACATACAGCAGCTCTGTGAGGATACAAGATGTAACCTTGAGGACCTGCCGGAAGCAATGAACGATACGGAGAAGTGGAGAGAAAGGGTCAGGAATATCCGTGTTGACGGCATGACAAGATGATGATGATGTGTGTGTGTGTTTGTTTATAAATATGAATGTATGTGTGTGTTTATATATATCTATATGTGTGTGTGTATGTGTGTCTGTTTATATACGTAGATGTGTGTTTATATATGTATATCTGAGTTTTTTCATTTTTTCATATATATGACTGTGAGCGCATGTGTTTATATCTGTATGCTTTATATGTATATATATAGGTATGTGTGTATGTCTGTATGTGTGTGTGTGTGTGTGTGTGGTTGTGTGTGTGTGCGTATGTTTGTTTGCTTATATTCTTGTATGTGTATCTATATAAGTATACAGGAGTGTGTTCATATATAGGAGTGTCTGCGCGTGTGCGTGTTTATATATATATATATATATATATATGTATATATATTTTTATATATATGTGTGCGTGTTTATATATATATATATATATATATATATATATATATATATATATATATATATTCATATGTGTTTCTCTATGTGTGTCTGTTTATATAAGTGCATGTGTGTTTATATAAGTATTTAAGAGTTTTTTCATATATATATAAGTACATGTACACGAGTGTGTTTATATGTCTGTGTTTTATATATGTATATATATATATATATATGTGTGTGTGTGTGTGTGTGTGTGTGTGTGTGTGTGTGTGTGTGTGTTCAAAAGTTTGAAGTGGACTGGACATCTTGAGAGTGAGTGATGATAATCGTGTGGTAGGTTTGGGAGAAGTTCTTTTGTGAGAGAAAATGAAATGTTTGTTTTGTTTGATTTTTTGTTTTGTTTCTTGTTTGTTTGTTTGTTTGATCGTTTGTTCTTGTTTTTATTTGGCTTTTTGGTTTGTTTGTTTTTTGTTTTTTGTTTTGTTTTGTTTTGTGCTCTGTCATAAATGAAACAGCCAGGTTTCATTTGTCACTGTATTTCATCTCTTCAAAAGTTTCAGTCCCATTTACTTTTCTAAACGGCGGTATTTACCCAACCCCGCCTCCACGGATACGGCACAAGGTCATTTTTAAAGAGGAGTTCAACTGGTCTGAATGCAAACAGCTTCATCTAGGTTTCCCCTAAATAAAGACGGGACCCGTTTGAAATCAACACGTGACAGTGGTTTGATTATTTACTTTTTATCATTTCTTAGAAACTTCTATATTTGAAACATCAAATATATTGTTGTGAGTGGGTCATTCAATAAAGAAGTTAAATTTTGCCTATTCTATTACAGTTTACAGCAGCACCTCTTTCAAGGAAATCAAAAACAATGAGCCCTTTCATATCTCGGAAGACTGTCAGGATGACTTTCTTCCCTGATAGCTGCGCCCAGAATTTTTACTTTACCGGAGAGTCAGTATCGTTCTACTCTGTGGGTTGTCTTTTCGACTCAGGCTCTAAGTGGCAAATTTAGCCAATTTGTAAAAATTTTGGATTAAAATATGCTTCTCTCTACACATTACATATTCTTCCGCAAATTTCCTATGGTTTGCACAACTCAGACACCAAAAAAATGGATGCCATTTCAATCCTGGAGCACTCTCTTTTATTTTTTTGCCATTTTGAATAGCCTTAAAACAAATATTTTTATAAGATTAACAACCAACTCCAAACAATGCAGGGTTTACATTTGTGGAAATAAATTTCTGAAAAAAAAATTATTTTGCTTTTTTTTTTAAAGTTTAAATGTTTTTATTGAATGACTTTTGTATTTTAATTTCATACAAGATTTTCTCAAACTTTTTCATATAATCAAAAGGTTCATATTTTACTTTTAACGAAGAAAACTCAGTGAAATTCTACAATGCATAATCTGAAATTAGAAATAATGATAAGAACTTATTTTGTATTTCATGGCTTGACGTTGACATTCTGTAACTAATAGATACTATCCCAGTCGGCTGTAGAATACACCGACTGCCTCTCTGCAGAGGATTAAAACTCCCCTAAAGAGTCTCCTGTATATGATATTAAACAATCTGATGGCGAGACCCCTTGGAGATTTGAGGTATGTAGAGTACTCCTCTATTGCTATTGATCCAAGGAGCATTCTGACTCAAAGTGCTAGCACCTGATTAGGTTCTATCTATAGGTCAATTAAAACAAACTATGTGTGCAAGCAAATGACTGATGTTAAATTAAGACTGTTACAGAGCAATACTTGAAACCATTTTACTATGTTCAAAATAGAGCTCTGGCTCGTTTAAGAATGTTATCTGCAAAATGTGTTTACAACTCATATATATATTTAATATATATGTGTAAAGAGGATTTGACACTAAATAACCTACAAGGGTTGATACGCGATAAAACCCAACACAAACAAATCTTTTATATTTAATATACGAGGATCATTATATAAGTTTCCAGACTTTTTTCGTATGAGCACTTTTATTGATAGTACACACATGAAACTCTTGTCCCCTTCGAAGTAATCTCCTCCGGCTGCAATGTATTTGTATCGTTCCAACAACTTCTGGAAGGCCCCATGGAAGTCCTCTTGTGTGAGCGTGTCAATGACCTTCGTCACAGCCTCTTTCATCTCCTCAATTGTCTCATAATGACAGCCTCTGAGCTTAGGGAATAACCAAAAGTCACAGGGAGCAACGTCTGGACTATGGGGAGGCTGAGGAACTGTCTTGATGCCCATCTTGGTCAAATAGTCTGTGAGAAGGGTAAAGTTGTGGACTGGTGTATTGTCCTGGAGGAAATGCCACTGACCCGATTTGAACAGTGGTGGCTTCTTCCCTAGGAATCTCTTCCTGAACTCCCTTAAAACCTCAACATAGTAACCCTAACCCTAACCCTTTTGTCAATCAACTGTGGTGTATTGACTTCCTTACTCCTCCCATACCTCTCATCATCCCTCACAGACTCCCTGCCTTCCTTGAATCGCTTATGCTACTCAAAAAACTGATGCTCGATTCATGCAAGATGGTCCAAAAGCAGACTGAAGCATTCCAAATGTTTCTGTGGCTTTTTTCCAAGTTTAAAACAGAATTTTATTGCATATCGTTCTTCTAAAGAGTCAGATTGTATTTTTGAAATTCACCAGCTGTGACAATCAGGCTTTAGTAGGGTGTATTCCAATTGCTACTGTAGCTGTTCATTTGAACCTGAAATCATAAAATTTGGTCAGTCATCTCATAATATATAGGGCAATAATATCCTGAATTTTCAAGAGTCTACGATAATTTTAAATGCCCATACGAAAAAAGTCTGGAAACTTATCGCATGCACCTCGTATATTTATAAAGATTTGACATTATTGGTTTATTGGTTCATTGGCATATCAACTTTTGTAGGTTATTTAACGCCAAATCCATTTTTATGTAAATAATCTGTTCTATTTAAAACAATTCAGTTTATCAAAAGTACAGTTTAATTGTTAAAACATATCTATTTCAAACTATTCAAGCAGTTATATGTAACAATTCAGTTAAGTGTAAATACAGTTTTAATGTCGAAAAACAGTTCTATTTCAAATAATTAAGTTAAGCATAAGCACACAGTTTAAATGTAAGTACGGTTTAATTGTGAAAAACATTTATTTCAAGCTATTCAGTTTAAGATTTGACATTAAATAACCTACAAGGATTGATATGCCATAAAACCAAACCAAACCAAAGTAATAGTTTCGATTTCAAGTCGAATATAGTTTATAGACTTCATCATATAATATTAACTGCACAAAAAATAAGAGATAATTGTCTATAATCAACGGTGAATTGTTATATCATGAGATAAGAATAATCTGACTGACAACTAATGTTGACCTGTGTATATCATAATAGTTATTATTAAATTTCAGATTATATCGAACATTGATTTATTATCTAAGAGCATGTTATTGAGCAAATAAATGCTTCGGCATAATGTTCCATTTTTGCTGTCTTAGGGAAACATACATTCAAAAAAATCATTTAAATATAAATATTTTCAAATATATCCTAAAAAAGCAATTTTATTTTTCATAGTTTGCAAACTTGACTCTTCCTGGAGAGGCGCAGTTATAGAGATAGTATGATCAAAATGTATTGAGACTAAAGCTTTTTGCCGTCAAGATTTATAATTTGAATTAAAACGAGTGCACAACCGATCAGCTTATAGAACAAAGTAAAGGAAAATGAGTGGTATAATGGTTATCCTTGTTGGAAATGGGCACGCTGATCCAGGTTCAAATCCTAGATAAGGCAGTTTACATTTTCGAATGTCGCTATAGTTGGATATACACCGAGACTAGTTGGATTCATACTTTTTAGAAAGGTATGCATCACATTATTCTCGCTCGAGCAATGAGTAAATAGTAGGATAGACTGAACTCTTTAATTTTGATATAGCAAACGCTCTTGGAGAAGGAAAAATCTGTATTCAAACTTGTTAAACTCCACTAAAAAACTGACCTTGCGCCATATCCCGCTTATAGAAACTTTTATGTAGACCAATAGAGTACGTCTTAACAAGTCTGTGTTAAATTGAAAAGAAATATTAATACCAGTCTTGATAATTTTTTTGAAAAGCAGATTTGGGCGAAAGAGGATTATGCAAGTGCAACACCCACCATATTCTCCAGATCTAGCTCGGTACGACTTCTTGTTTCCCAAACTCAAAATTCATTTCAAATGTAAGATTTAAAGGATATGGAGGGCATTAAAACAAAGTAAGATAGGTCGGTTTTGTACCCAAAGAGGATTTCGGTGAAATGAAAAACTCAATGTGTCGAATTTCTTTTGTCTAAATTTCTGAGATGAAGCTAGATAATTATTTTCATTTAGAGTATTCGGACTATTATGTTCATTCATCTTTTTGTTATATTCACAATGTTTCGGCCGATGCATCCTTCGTCGAGTTTTTCCACACGGAACTTCGAAGCGAATCCTTTATTTAATCCGCAGCGAGTAGATTGTTCTAATTCCGTTAATGATATTCAGATACAATTGTTAAGCTATTGGAAAGAATTCTTTGTTATTTTTACCTTTAGTTCGGATTGAACCTACAGATGATTCCGCTAAGAAGCTTTTTTTAACAAAACGCCTCTATCCATTATGCCAAGTGTACTACCGGACAATATAGAGTACATTTTGGAGACATATAAATCGAATGTCTTTCTCAACCGATGAAGTACTACATATTACTATTACATACTACTTCTTTGTGATTACTTACTCTGGTTCAGAGGCGCCAATGGTGTAACGGTTATTGTCGTTTGAAATGGAAGGAGGTGCCCGTGGTGTAATGGTTATCGTCGCAGGAATTGGACACGTGTATTCGTTTAATTCTAACAATCTATTGGCCCAGCGGTTAGAGTGTTCGCCAATGGCCCGGGAGACCTGGGTTCAATCCCAGGTCGAGTCATACCAAAGACTTTAAAAATGGTACTTGATACCACCTTGCTTAACACTCAGCATTATAAGGTACGGTTCAAGGGTAAAGTGGAGCAATCCTGGGAATGGAGTAGCGCCCTCCCCTACACCTTGGTGTAGTAGCTATCGAAAAGGGAGCCTTCGGGTCACCCTCGACTATGGTCGCTAACTTTAACTTATTAACTAGCACGTGAAACAATGAATGAAAATATACAGTCCTTCTTGTGTATAAAGTTGAGTTTAAGGGACTTACCGGCGTGCTGAAGAGGATATCTGGTATCTTAAGGTGGTCTCTCCGAGAGCTTTTAATGTCACTGCCTCACGGAACGCCAGGTGGAATCTATCTGACTGGATTTTGGATTTAGCGCCAAGACTTTTGGGCTCATCACGTGATTAGTATATCCAATCACATAGAGCCTCTCCCTCACTCACTCACTCCATACACAGGAATTAACATTTTACTGACCCAACAATACGATTTTTGCCTTAGCTCATATTGAATAGGGGAAGCAATATTCAAGTCCGCTATATCAAAAAAAGTTCAAGAAACTCCAGAAAAAGGCCGAAGGACTAATCAGCCGAAACTTTCTTAATATAACAAAGATGAAAATAATAGTCCGAATACTCTAAGATAAAATTTACAGTAGAGTACCGAGTGGTAAATTTTAAACATTGAATTCTTTGTTTATTTTTGTCTTGATAAATAAAGTTTTAATCTAAATACTTTTTCCAGCTTGAATATTTAATTTTACAGTTTATTTAGGATCTGGAAGAAGGAACTTCTGGATTCAATATTGGTGCTGAGCAGGCGCTTATAATGGTGAGTGGGTAGTGGATATGTCTTCAAGTGGTTGCCGCCATACCATTTCAGTTCTCACAATGGCATGCAATGGTGAACATCACGAGTTTGTGATTGAACCTCAATCTCACGATGTGGTTGTATCCACTGTGTATAGGGCTTATTCACTAGATCTACTCCTTTGTGATTACTCACTCTGGTTCAGAGGCGCCAATGGTGTAACGGTTATTGTCGTTTGAAATGGAAGGAGGTGCCCGTGGTGTAATGGTTATCGTCGTTGGACACGGCGACACGAGTTCAAATCCTGGACTGAATGCATTTCACATAGCACTAATACCCTTGAGAAAGGTATAATTCCAATTATTCTCCCTCCAGCTATGGGTAAATAGTAGGGCAGACTAGGTTCTTCAGCCTTGGTGAGGCAACTAAGCTAGGAGAAGGAAAACTCTGAATCCAAACCTGTTAAACTCCGCTTAAAAAATTGACCTTGTGTCATATCCTGCCCGAGCGGAGGGGTTGGGTAAATATGATTGTCGTTGGAAATGGAATCGGCGGTCCGATTTCAAATACTGGACAAGGCTGTTTGCATTTTACATAGCGTTAATACACTTTGGAAAAGTATGTATCAAACTATTCTCTCGCGAGCTAGGAGTAATTCAGGAGACAGTCTGGACTCTTTAGTCATAATATGGTAACCACTCTTGGAGAAGGAAAACTCTGAATTCAAACCTACTAAACTTCTCTTAAAGAATTAAAAATGTATTGCATCCTGCCCGGGATGGAGGGTTGGGCAAATAAGTATTCTTTGAATATCTGAAGACTCAAGTCTTTAAATGTAGGGCACAGATACCGAATGATTGGTTGTTTGGTTGGTTTTTATGGCATATCAACCTTTGTTGGTTATTTAATGCCAAATCTATTTTTATACAAATAAACAGTTCTATTTCAAACAATTCAGTTTAGCAGAAGTACACAGTTCAATTGTCAAAAACATTTCTATTTCAAGCTTCAAATTTAGTGAAACAGTTTTTATTCAAGAAATTCAGTTTAGTATAAGTATAGTTTTTGTTTATACAGAGTTAAATGTCAAAACAGTTCTCTTTTGAACAATTCAGTTTAGCGTAAGTACAGTTTCAATGTCAAAAACAGTTTTATTTCAAACAATTCAGTTTAGCATAAGTATGCAGTTTAGTTCTATATAACCCATACATAGGACCCTACCAGGTGCTACCACTCCAGTCCAGAGTGGACCTGGGAGCAATGGCAATGAAGGGGTACTCCACATTCCCCAAAACTCCAGCATCACTGGAACTCACCAAACGGGTTGTTTAGTTTCATATCAGGACACTCGTTGGTGGTGGTGGTGGTGGGGGCTTACCCTTCTGCAGAGGTGCGGTCGGTGTATTCTACAGCCTCAGCTGACTGGCCAAGATATCCAATGAAAATGTTTTATTTGTCATGACATTGCAATAATACTTGTGCTAGATGAGCATTGCAAAACTTCAGATTGTGGCTTCAGATGGATATAGCGCGTTTGGTTTGATTTTATGGCATACCAACCATTGTAGGTTATTTAATACCAATTCCTTTTAATTAAATATATTATTTCTAAACACATTTTGTAGATAATATTTTTAAACTAGACTGAGCTAATTTTTTTTACACATTTAAGTGGTTTTCCTTATTTCTATTTAATACGAAAAATTCTATTTACTATTATCGATTTGTTTACACACAATTTAATGCTTTCAAATATTGCTATGTATCACTAACTATTCAATAAAACATCAGTCATTTATTCCCACAGTTGAATGATAAAACAGTTCTATTTCCAACGATTAAGTTTAACATAAGTACGCAGTCTTTTACTTACACACAATTAAATGTCAAAACAGTTCTATTTCAAGCAATTCAGTTTAGTATCAGTACACAGTTTAAATGTCAATTTGACCCATAGCTACGACCCTACCAGGAGCTCCCTCTCCGGGCCAGAGTGAACCTAGGAGCAATGGCAATGGGGGTAGTATACATTCCTTAAAGCCCTAGAACTGGTGCCTCGCAATCAGATAATTTAGTGTCCTATCCAGATCACTAGTGAAGAGAGTCTTACCCATCTGCAGAGATGCAGTCGATGTATTTTGCAGCCCCTGCTGATTGGACCAGTCGGGAATATAACTAAGATGATAGAATCTTTAAAACAAAGTAAAGTTAATAACAAAACAAACTTTTAATAAAACTAAATTATGAATTGAATTTATGTAGACACTTTTTTTTATTAAAGTTTCAAACCCGACTGAATATTTTGCTGGATATTTTTAACCCACTTAGGTGGAGAAAATACTAATTGAATTTTTAAGATAAAACTTTCTTGTGTATTTTCTACAAGATTTTCTTCGCTGTTTAAATGATTCTAATGACGAGATGAAAATTAGCAAAAGATAGATACGGGAAGGAACTTTGAAATGGAAATGAAGATTTTAGAAGGGTCAAAATATTGAATAACTAGACGTTGTAATTATGATTGAGAAAGGTGATAGCAGAAGATGATTCTATATAAAAATCAAGACACTATTCTTTCTTACAGTAAAATCAAATTTGGAATAGGATCTATGAGGCGCATACGATAAGTTTCCAGACTTTTTTCGTCTGGGCATTTAAAATTGTCGTAGACTCTTGAAAATTCACTATGTTATTGCTATGCATCTTATGAAATGACTGACTAATTTTTATGATTCCAGCTTCAAATGAAGAGCTAATGCAGCAATTGGAATACACCCTACTAAAGCCTAATTGTCACAGCTGGTGGATTTCAAAAATGCAATCTGGACGTCAGGACACTTTAGAAGAACGATATGCAATAAAATTGGAAAAAATGCCATACAAACTTATGGAATGCTTCAGACTGCTTTTCGACCATCTTGCATGAATCGAGCATCAGTTTTTGAGCGGCATAAGAGTTTAAAGGAAGGCAGGGAGTCTGTGAGGGATGATTGGAGGTGTGGGAGGAGTAAGGAAGTAAATACACCAGAGTTGATTGGCCAAAGGGTTAAAGTTAGGGTTACTATGTTGAGGTTTTAAGTGAGTTCAGGAAGAGATTCCTAGGGAAGAGGCCAGCACTCTTCAAATCGAGCCAGTGGCATTTCCACCAGGACAATACACCAGTCCACAACTCCATCCTTGTCACAGACTATT
Source organism: Sepioteuthis lessoniana (assembly GCA_963585895.1). Lineage (NCBI taxonomy): Eukaryota > Metazoa > Mollusca > Cephalopoda > Myopsida > Loliginidae > Sepioteuthis > Sepioteuthis lessoniana. Next base: position 2,891,476 of record OY757911.1, read on the forward strand.
TGACCAAGATGGACATCAAGATAGTTCCTCAGCCTCCCTATAGTCCAGACCTTGCTCCCTGTGACTTTTTGTTATTCCCTAAACTCAGAGGCTGTCGTTATGAAATAATTGAGGAGATGAAGGAGGCTGTGACGAAGGTCATTGACACGCTCACACAAGAGGACTTTCATGGGGCCTTCCAGAAGGTGTTGGAACGGTACAACAAGTGGATTACAGCCGGAGGAGATTACTTCGAAGGGGACAAGAGTTTAATGTGTGTACTATCAATAAAGTTCCCATACGAAAAAAGTCTGGAAACTTATCGTATGCACCTCGTATGTTTTATGTTTTTTGTTGTTTTATTTTCTTTTCTTTATTCACTTTCGAAAACTGAGTAATCATTCTCTTGGATCCTGTGTCTACTAAACTTTGTTTAATACCGTTCAATACCAAATAATGGGATGAAATTTGCGAAGGAATACTGTGTTGCATCAATCTTTAAAAGACTTTCCCGTTTTGAAACTAAGGGTTCAAAATCCTGATTTTTATCTGAGATTGAACACTTATACCGACCATCAGTTAAAATAAAGTAACCATTCCATCCCTTAACTGATCAAGAAACTTCGTCTTCGTTTGTGATTTAGAAATTCTCAAATCGTTTAGAAGAAGAAGAAGAAGAAGAAGAAGGTGTATTAACCTTTTTCGGATCATTCAACGCCGATTTAAATTTCGGACAACTCAGTTTAGTATAAGTTTAGTTTTGGTTTACAAAGAGTTAAATGTAAAAATAGAATTAAAATTATATCGCAGCCTGCTCGGGACGGAGAGGTTGGGTAAATAAGTATTTTTTGAACACCTGAAGACTCAAGTCTTTAAATGTAGGGCACAGATACTGAATGGTTAGTTATTTGGTTGGGTTTTATGGCATATCAACCTTTGTAGGTTATTTAAATCTATTTTTATACGAATAAACAGTTCTATTTCAAGCAATTCAGTCTAGCATAAGTACCCAGGTTAAATGTAAAAACAGTCCTGTTTCAAGCAATTCTGTTTTGCATAAGTACACAGTTGAGTTCTATTTGACCCATTGATAGGACCCTATCAGGTGCTACCACTCCGGACCAGAGTGGACTTGGAAGTGATGGCAGTGAAGGGCTACTCCGCATTCCCCAAAGCTCCGGCATTACTGGAACCTCAACATCAGATTGCTTAGTGTCATAGCTAGGACACTCGTTGGGGGGGTCTTACCTCTTGGGGCGAATCAGTCGGGGTATTCTACACTACTAGCCGACTGGGCAGAAGAAGAAGAAGAAGAAGAAGAAGAAGAAGAAGAAGAAGAAGAAGAAGAAGAAGAAGAAGAAGAAGAAGAAGATTCCGTATGAAAATCAAGATTTTTGAAGGACACGAAAAGTAGGATAGATTCAGAAAAATATTTTAGAAGTAGAACATGAATAGAGGAAAGAAAAGACGATTTTATAAGAGAGAGAGAGAGAAAGAGAGAGACTGAGAGTGTGGGAGAGAGAGAGGCGGGGAGAGAGAAGTAATATTGAATACAAAAACCTGAAGTAGACTGGACATCGTTAGAGTGAGTGGTGGTAGTGGTGGTGGTGGTGGCGGGGTGGGAAAAGTTGGTGTATGAGAGGAAATGCAGTGCTGATGAAAGTCTTGAACAGTCGCAGAGAGACGTTGGCAGTAATTGCTTGAGTCCAGGGGCCGAGTATTCCGGCGGAAATAGTCACTAGGTCAAAGAGGGTGGCCTAGGTGTGTGCGCGCATATGTGCGTGCGTGCGTATGTGTATGTGTACGGATGTGTGAGTGTGCATATGTAAATATACATACATCTTTATTATATATATATATATATATATATATATATATATATATATACAAACACACATATATATATATACAAACACACACACACACACATATATATATATATATATATACAAACACACATATATATATATATATACAAACACACACACATATATATATACACACACACACACACACATATATATATATATATATATATACAAACACACACATATATATATATACAAACACACACACACACACATATATATATATATATATATATATATATGAGAGAATGATCTAACCATATATACTCATACATATGTGTTTACGTATGTATATACGAGCATTTCATATATATGTACATCTGTATCTTTGTATTCTTGTGTTTTTATGTATATAGTTATCTGTGTGTGTGTGTGTGTGTGTGTGTGTGTGTGTGTGTGTGTAGTTATCTGTATGTGTGTGTATATGTGTGTGTATATGTGTGTGTATATGTGCCTGTGATATACTCCATGTTAGTATGTGTACATTGAAAGTATGCGTGTTTGGTTTGGTTTCTTTGTTTAATGGCATATCAACTTTTGCAGGTTATTTAATGCCAAAGCTATTCTAGAAAAACAGCAGTGGTACAATTTAACCCATAGCTGGGAGGATAAGGGTATTTGCTCGAAAGTGAACTCGCGTACTACGATTCCGCAGTCCATCGCTTTAACCATTACACCACGAGGACACCCCCAAGTGTGTATGCGTATGTATGTTAAGATGGATGTATTGAAATATGCATGTGTATGAACGTGTGTGTATGTAATTAAAACCTAAATCAAGAACCACAGAGGCTGTAATAAAAGTCACATATTTCATCCTTTCTTTCTTCCTTTCTATCTTTCTTCTCTTTTTTTTTTTCTTTTTTTCTTTTTTCTTGTTTTTATTTTTTATCCTTTTTTTTTTTTTTTTTCGAGCAATGCGCTTGTCTGGTATTTCACGAGGTCTGAGCGCAGTGAAAGAGAAAGAAAGATAGATTTTAAAAAATGAGATGACAAAATTTTAGAGAAACGCTCGAAAATACTCTTGAAAGCCTTTTGGAATTCCATTTTAAAAAATAAAATGAATGAGAAATTAACAAAATGAGAAAAACGCAAAGAAAAATTGAAAAATCAAAAGAAAATGAGGAAAAAAAATTAGAATAAGAGACGGTCGATTGATTGTTGGCTGGTTGATTGGGTTTTATGGCATATCAAAGGGTGTTTCATGCCAAATCCATTCTTATACAAATAATCAGTTCTATTTCAAACAATTAAGTGTTGCATAAGTACACAATTTAATTGTCAAAAACATTTCTATTTCAAGCTATTCAGTTTCATCAAAAAGTTCTTATTTAACCAATTCAGTTTAGTATATTGCCCAGTCGACTGGGGCTGTACCTCTGCAGAGGGGGGTAAGACCCCCCCCAATGAGTGTCCTGGTAATGACACTAAACTATCTGATGGTGAGGTCCCAATAATGCTGGGGCTTTGGGGAATACGGAGCACCCCTTCAATGACATTATTCCCAGGTCCACTCTGGTCCGGCGTGGTAGCACCTGATAGGGCCCTATCTATGGGTTAAATAGAACTAACAGCATACTTATGCTAAAATGAATTGTTTGAGTAAACTGAATAGCTTGAAATAGAAATGTTTTTGACAATTAAACCGTATTACATTTAAACTACATGCTTATGCTAAACTGAATTATTTCAAATAGAACTGTTTTTTGACATTTGGTTTGGTTTGTTGGGTTTTATGGCATATCAACCTTTGTAGGTTATTTAACGCCAAACCCATTTTTATGTGAATAATCTGTTCTATTTAAAACAATTCAGTTAAGCATAAGTACAGTTTGTCAAAAACATTTCTATTTCAAACTATTCAAGCAGTTATATGTAACAATTCACTTAAGTGTAAATACAGTTTTAATGTCGAAAAAACAGTTCTATTTCAAATAATTCAGTTAAGCATAATCACGTAGTTTAAATGTAAGTACGGTTTAATTGTCAAAAACATTTCTATTTCAAGCTATTCAGTTTACTCAAACAATTCATTTTAGCATAAGTATGCTGTTAGTTCTATTTAACCCATAGATAGGGCCCTATCAGGTGCTACCACTCCGGGCCAGAGTGGACCTGGGAGCAATGGCAATGAAGGGGTACTCCGCATTCCCCAAAGCTCCAGCACTGCTGGAACCTCACCATCAGATTGTTTAGTGTCATATCCAGAACACTCGTTTGGGGTGGTCTTACGGTCAGTGTATTCTACAGCCCCAGCCGACTGGGCAATGTTTTTTGACATTGAAACTGTATTTACACTAAACTGAATTGTTTAACATAGAACTGTTTTGAATATTAACAATGTGTTAACAAAATCTGTACTTATACTAAACTGAACTAGCTGAATTAGAACTGCTTGACTAAACTGAATTGCTAGAAGTGTTTTTTAATAATTAGAATATACTTACATATAAACTGCGTGCTTATGCTAAACTGAATTATTTGAAATTGAACTGTTTTTTTACATTGAAACTGTACTTACACTAAACTGAATTGTTATATATAGCTGCTTGAATAGTTAGAAATAGAAATTTTTTTGACAATCAAACTGTGTACACATGCTAAACTGAATTGTTTGAAATAGAACTGATTATTTACATAAAAATGGATTTGGCGTTAAATAACCTACAAATGTTAATATGCCATAAAACCCAATAAAACAAATCAAACCAAACCATCAGATTTGTATAAGCATACATTTTGTTTACATACAGTTAAACGTGAAAACAGTTCTATTTCAAACAATTCAGTTTTGCATAAGTATGCACTTTAGTTTTGTTTGATCCATAGATAGGACCTCATCAAGTGCTACCACACCGAGCCAGAGTGTACCGGGGAGCGGTGACATTGAAGGGTTACTCTGCATTCGACAAAGCTCCAGTATCACTGGAACCTCACCATCAGATTGTTTAGCGTCATATCTGGGACACTCGTTGGTGGGTGACTTACCCCTCTGCAGCAGGGCACTCATGTATTCTAAAGCCCCAGCAAACTGGGCATAGATAAATAGATCTGAAGAGACTGATATATATATATATATATATATATGTGTGTGTGTGTGTGTGTGTGTGCATGCAAATTATATATATATATATATATATATATATATATATATATAGAGAGAGAGAGAGAGAGAGAGAGAGAGCGAGAGAGAGAGAGAGATAGTATGAAAATATGTAGCTTAACTCATGATTAAAATTTGTAATATTTCCCACCGATGCCAGTTAAAAAAATGCCGCCATTTTTAATTATAATTTTGGTTACAAATAAGACCCTCCCCACTGGAGAATTAAGGTAATACAATATCCCAATTTTCTCCAGTTACCCTGTCTCATGCACAGCTAAGCTTAGAAGATTTAGACAATAAAAGAGGAGAAAATGGAAAAGTGTGGCGAGAGGGTGGGATTAAGAGAAAAAAGAGAACGAAGGCAAGATCAAAAGACTCAGGGAGTGCAGGAGAGAGTATTAAGCCATATATATATATATATATATATATATATATATATATATATATATATATATATATATATATATATATAGATAGATAGATAGATAGATAGATAGAGAGAGAGAGAGAAAAGTCTGTGAGCGAAATAAGAGAGAATAAGCTATCGGTGACAATTGAGGGGTGGATTTACATTAAAAACGAAAGAAAAGAATTATTATTATTATTATTATTATTATTATTATTATTATTATTATTATTATTATTTATCCATTTATTTATTTATTTATTTATTCGGTCAGAGGTGAGAACAAAGTGGGCCAAACCGGAAGTCCGACCAACTCACCAACAAGGGCGTCGTTAATGGCGACATGCTGTCCAAGGGTAGGGGTTACTGCCTTCTGTGACACTTGGAACAGTGCTGCAGCCACTTTCCCACGCCTCTCTGGGTATCCTACGTGTCCACTTTCTCTGTCCTTGTCCAGCTGCGGGAGACAGACACAAGAATACACTACATATATGTTTTGGGTTTTTAGGCTGCTGGTCAAATGATTTTTTTTTTTTTGGTTGATATTTATCCACAAGAGCATCACCTATTTTAGAAGCGCACGAACTGACCGGCCATAGTAAGTGGACATTATCATTAGCCACAAAAGTTGAGGCGCTCATGGTGTGACGGTTTTCGCCGTCGGAAATGAAATCGGCGACCCAAGTTCAAATCCTGGACGAGGTTGTTTGCATTTCACCTAGCATTTATTCCCTTTAGGAAAGGTGTGTATCCAACTATTCTTCCCACCAGCAATGGGTAAATAGAAGGACAGACTGTGTTCTTTAACCTTGGTGTGGCAACCAGTCGGTTTCCGTTTCCTAGGAGTAATGGCATATCAACCTTCGTGGGTAATTTAATGCCAAACCCTTTCTTGTAGAAGATTTGTGGTACTGTTTAACCTATATCTGAGGGATTAAGTTAGTTGGCTGGTTGTTTATGTTTTATGGCATATTAACCTTTGTAGGTTATTTAATGCCAAACCATCTTTATACAAATAATCGGTTCTATTTCAAACAATTCAGTTTAGCGTGAGTATACAGTTTGATTGTAAAAAACATTTCTATTTCAAGCTATTCAGTTTATTCTAATTCAGTAATGCATTTCAGTATAAGTATAGATTTTGTTTGCACACAGTTAAATTTCAAAACAGTTTTATATTAAACAATTCAGTTTAGCGTAAGTACAGTTTCAATGTCAAAAACAGTTCCATTTCAAACAATTCAGTTTAGCATAAGTACGCAGTTTAAATGTTAGTACACAGTTTAATTGTCAAAAACATTTCTATTTCAAGCTATTCAGTTTAGTCAAACAGTTCTAATTCAAACAATTCAGTTTAGCATAAGTATGCAGTTTAGTTCTATTTTAAACCCACAGATAGGGCCCTATCAGGTGCTACCATTCCGGGCAATGGCAATGAAGAGGTGCTCCGCATTCCCCAAAGCAAACACCTGAGTTTTTACGACGTTAGGGACACAAATTAAATCTAATCAGTGAAATCCAACTTTTTTCTCATTCAGTTAACCTTTGAGGGTTGTTTAATACTATAGCCATATTTGAAGAAGAATAGAAGTGATAATATTTAAATCAAAGCTAGCAGAATTAGGCTGTTCATGCCTTTCTCAATGGTTCAAACTCGCTTACTACGATTCTGCGGTCTACCATTTTAACCATTACACCACGAGGACACCCTACTACGTAGGCGTCAGATTTTGATACCTCAAGTTATAATCAAGTTATTTTATTGGCTTAATAAAAGATGTAAATTATTTTAGTTAAAAGATGAACAATATGTCATAGCCGACTATTCATATAAGGGCCTGCACAGGGTTCTGTTGACCATAAATGTTGTACGAGGTAATTTGCTGAGATGAATTGTCAAAGAAAACATTCAGATTCGGAAAGATGCAAAGACGTGCGCTGGGTAACATTGTAAAATTAGAACAAGAAGCAGTCTCAAAATAAGTTCAACTTTTTACGCAATTTTAGCTTTTGGCTTGTGTTTCAGTGCTGTAGAGTTTGATAATAAATAATTCCGATTAATATACATCATAACGGCATGATATTTAAGGAGAAATTAAAAAAAATTCTAAAATATTTTCTTTGGGAAAAAATTAAGTATTTATGCAAAATTGTTATTTATTCATGGGTGATTCTTTCACTTGAAATATTGTAAACTGTGGCCTAGTAGGTAGAGTGTTTGCCAATGGTCTGGGAGACCTGGGTTCAATCCAAGGTCACGTCATACCAAAGACTTTAAAAATGGTACTTGATACCTCCTTGCTTAACACTCAACAATATAAGGTACGTATCAAGGGTTAAGTGGAGCAATCCGGTGAAAGGAGTAGCGCCCTCCTCTATGATTCGGTGTAGTAGCTATTGAAAAGGGAGCGTTCTGGTTGCCCTCAACTACGGTCGCCAACTTTACTTACTTACTTATATATATATATATATATAATATCGGTTGTATATATATATATATATATAATATCGGCTATATATATATATATATATATATATATAGCCGATATATATATATATATATATATATATATATCAATGAAAAAGATGACCGAAAGTCAAATGTTTGATAAATGATAAAAAGTGCTCAATTGCTGGCAAGCAGAATAGTATAAAAACAAAACAAAAAAACTTTAGCTGCACCATTATATGCATCGCTAATTCATGCATTTAAATTGAATTCGATTATGTTTATTAATATGTGTGTAATGCAGCTCAGTCGGCAAGAGCTTTAGAATATGCCAATTGCATCTCTGCAGAGGTGTAAGCAGAGTGTCCTGGATATGACACTAAAATGTGTCTGATGGTGAGGCTCCACTCATACCCAGAGCAGTAGTACCTGTTTGGGTTCTATCTATGGGTCAAATATATTTATTCAATCATTTATAATACTTGAAAGCATTTAACTGTGTGCAAACAAATTGATTATGTTGAATAAGATTTTTAGTGTTAGATAGCTGTCATTGCAACCATTTAACTGTTTGCAAATAATAAATGGCAATACTTGAAACCATTTGACTGTGTGCAAACTATGAATAGCAATAACTGAAACCATTGAAAGATGTGCAAACAAATGAGCTCAGGCACGTTTAAAGATATTATCAGTAAACCATTCGCTTACAATATATATATATATATATATATACACACACACATATATATATATATATATATATATATATATATAAACAGGATTTAGCATTAAATAACCCAAAAGGATTGATATGCCATAAAACACAAATAACTGACAAATGCGTAATTTTCTTTGTTTAGTTGGATCGATTCTTTATCGTGACTGATGCTTTCATATATATATATATATATATATATATATATATATATATATATATATATATCCGATAGCGTAAAATCTAAACAAACGAAAGTTAATACAAATGTTTTATAATTCCTGACCTGACATATGTCGCCGAAATGGCTGAGCAGTTAGATATCAAGTCTAGCGTAAGGTTAAAGCGGGCTTCGATTCCAGCTTGAGGCGTTCTGCATGTCTAGCAACATCGAAGAGTTGTGATATAACGAAACAGTTTGTCTGTGGATGACAATATATATATATATATATATATACATATATATATATTGCTTATTTATTTATTTTCGCTTGGAATCCTTTTATTTCCTTTTTATTTCATTTTTGGTATTAGTGTTCATCATTGATTCCAGCTTATGCTATTTTTTTCTTTTTCGTTTTTTGTTGTTTTTTTCTTCTTTTTTGGTTGCCTCGGTTAAAAGAAAAACAAAAAAACAGTTTGAAAGAAAAACAAAAAAACAGTTTGAATTAGCTTATTTACTTTTTTTACAATAATCATATTTCCTTCTGGTGATGTTTGATATACCTATATGGATATGGTTTGGTTTGGTTTAGTTTGGCATGGTTTCTTTGTTTTACGGTATATCAAGTTTCGTGGGTTATTTAATGCCAAGGCCAACCTTGCAGAAGAATAGGAGTGATGATATTTGACCCACAGCTAGGAGGATAAGGGGGTTCATACTTTTACCGAGGGTATGTATGTATGTATGTGTTATTGTGTTGTTTATGTCGTATTTTTAATACAATTGCCATATTTGTATTACTTGTTGTTTTGATGATTTATTGGAGGTTTTTTTTTTTTGTTTTATTTTGCTTTCGTTTTTTTGGGGGGGAGGGGGTCTTTTGTTATTGTTTTGTTTTTGTTTGTTTGTTTGTTTTTTTTTTGTTTGTTTGTTTTTTTTTGTTTGTTTTTCTTTTTTCATGTTCTATTTTACACAAAAATATTTGCTAGAATAAATAATTGAGGAAGTTGGGTGAAGAATTCCTTATAGGTAAGCCCCTACTGCCGTTCAAGTGTTTTATATTTTGTATGTGGAAATTAAATATTATTATTATTATTATTACTATTTTACTCCTTGAGGGTTGTTCACATCAGCGTTAGATGATGGTCTTTCTCTGATGTTAGAGTGACAGTAAGTCTCCTCAGTAAAGTTGGTGGCCTTAGTCGAGGGTGACCCAGAGACTCCCTTTTCAATAGCTACTACACCGAGGTGTAAGGGATGGCACTACTCCATTGCTAGAATTGCTCCACTTTACCCTTGGTCCTCACCTTATAATGCTGAGTGCTAAGCAAGGCGGCATCAAGTACCATTTTTTTGAGTCTTTGGTATGACTCGACCTGGGATTAAACCCCGGTCTCCCGGGCCATTGGCGAACACTCTACTCAAAAAATTATTCTTATTTCTAAAAAATGGTTGTTTTCCTTCGTCCACGTTTGATTTTTGTAGACTAAGATATATTTCTTGCAATATTAAACAATAAATACTCCTTCACGTGCATATCAAGATTGATGGCACCATTTAATAGTATTACAGTAATGGAAGGGTGAAATGCGTTTATATCAAACTGTATTAAAACAATCTTGTTTATAGTTAATGTTAATAAACCATTTTGTGGCATTTGGGGTGTTTTTCCATTGATTAACGCCCAGGCTGTCCCTTATTTTTGTTAGTTGACGCCAGTAAAATTGTCTTACAATTTCTGATATTGTTTAACGACCTACACTAAAGTTAAAATTTAAAATTAGTATTGAACAGTAATGAAAACCTGTTCTCTAATAAATTAGTGAGATCTGTTATTGCTATCTAACGTAGTATTCCAATCAATTCCTGGGCCATTAAACGCGTGGAAAAGCACAACCAGTTAACCAGTATGATTGACGGACATTGAACTCTAGGTCAATCTGAAACCCACGGTTCTCTTTAGATGATGCCAATCAGGCGACCAAAATGATTCTGGATTTAAAACTAAGTCAGTTTGTGATAAACCCTCGATCCGGGTGGTTAAAACTTTCCCTTTTAGCTGCTGCTTCCCGTTTTGACTGCTGTGGATAATGAAGGAAAAGGTCGCTAAAAAATAATAGAATACTATGTGCAAATAAAATTGTGCACGAATGGTAATTTATCATCCCAGAAGAAATGGCGACATAAAAAAGCGATGTTAATACCGACTGTAAGAACTTGTCTGTAAACAAACTAATTATTTTCAATTTGAATTGAATATGCAATGTCGAAATTAGATGAATACTTTAAGGAACTGAATGTTAGATTTTCACTCAAAAGAAATAAAGTCGAAAGTTTTGAGTAGATTTACGTAATGAATCTATAAATCGACTCAAGACTTATCTATTTCATTGCTTATTTATAAGATTAAGGTTGGCTTGAAATTAAATTTAAAGAAGTTGATGTTTTACCTATGATTCTTATTGGTTAAAAAATGTATCTTTAACATTCCTGGGGTGAAAAGATTTTTTTAATTATTTTGCTTTTTGATCCTTCAATTTTTTCGCGGCAAGTCAGATATTGTTGTCTGCAAACTCTGAAAGAAATTTTAAAAAGAGCACGTAAACATCGATTGGTCAATAAAAGCAAAAATATAGATATAAAAATTCTTGAGCCAATTTTTACACATAAGTATTTCTTTTTTTTTGTATGGAAATCAGTTGATTTTCCATAAATATGTATTTCTTAATCTATTCACACGAGCAAGATGTGACACAAGGTCAATTGTTAAGCGAATTTTAACTGGTTTGAATTCAGTTTTTCTTCTAGACTGATTGCAATACGAAGGTTAAGGAGCCCAGTCAACACTACTATTTACCCGTAACTGGAAGGTAGAATTGCTGGAGTCATACATTTTTCAAGCGCTATGTGAAATGCAAACAGCCTCGTCCAGGTCTTGAACTCAGGTCACCGTGTCCATATATATATATATTAGATATATATATCTAAATCATGGAATTTAGTCTGTGACCCCTGGGTTTCATAGAATTTTTTATAAAACGACAATCATCAGGCAGTTAACAAAATGAAATGAATCTCATTTCATTTTGTTAACTGCCTAATGATTATTGTTTTGTTGTTTTGGGTACTAACTTGTCTGTTCCTCAAGGGCAATTTTTGGAATACAGTCCTTAAAATTATCTTGTAGCTAGTGTTTGACATGACCAGCCGATTGATCGAATCGGTTCACTGACCGCCCATCTAACCTAATTTGGACCAAAGTGATGTGTTGCAAGTTACGTGACCACTTCGGTCACCGGGTCACGGACTACTCGCCGGGTCACGGACTACTCAGCAGAGAGGCAGTCGGTGTATACTGCAGTTGGGGCTGTAGTATACACCGACTGCCACTCTGCAGATGAGTAAGACGCCCCTCTACGAGTGTCCTGGATATGACACTATACAATCTGATGGAGAGGCTGCACTAATGATGGTGCTTTAGGGAATGCGGAGTACCCCTTCATTGCCATCGCTCTCTGGTCTACTCCGGCCCAGAGTGGTAGCACCTGATAGAGTCCTATCTATGAGTCCAATAGACCTAAACTGCGTAATTACGCTAAACTGAATTGTTTGAAACAAAACTCTTTTGACACTTAACTGTGTGTAAACAAAAGTTTATACTGATACAAAACTGAATTGTTTGAAATAGAACTGTTTATATGTATAAAAAATGGATTTGGCATTAAATAACCCACAATAGTTTATATGCCATAAAACCAAAACAAACCAAATCGTAGACATTTAATATATATGTATAAAGAGGATTTGGCATTTAATAACCTACAATGGTTGATATGCCATAGAACCCAACCAAACCAAATCATATATATTTAATATATATGTATAAAGAGGATTTGGCATTTAATAACCTACAATGGTTGATATGCCATAAAACCCAACCAAACCAAATCATATATATTTAATATATATGTATAAAGAGGATTTGGCATTTAATAACCCACAATAGTTTATATGCCATAAAACCAAAACAAACCAAATCGTAGACATTTAATATATATGTATAAAGAGGATTTGGCATTTAATAACCTACAATGGTTGATATGCCATAAAACCCAACCAAACCAAATCATATATATTTAATATATATGTATAAAGAGGATTTGGCATTTAATAACCTACAATGGTTGATATGCCATAAAACCCAACCAAACCAAATCATATATATTTAATATATATGTATAAAGAGGATTTGGCATTTAATAACCTACAATAGTTGATATGCCATAACACCAAACCAAACCAAACTAAACCAAAACCACTCGGATCCAGTCCTTAAGCCTAATGGGTCATTTCCAACTGCCAACAATTTGGTGGGGGTGTGGGTCTTAACCTTCTGCTGAGTCGGGTATTCAACAACCCCAGCCAACAAAGCAGGCAGAATTGAATTTTTTTTCCGTGGGAATTAGCAAAATAATAGTTTTGGATTTGCTTTAACAGGTTTTTCATTTTATTTTCAATTATTTTTATCTTTTTTTTTATAATGATTTGGGATGGGAATAGTTTTTAATGACTAGTTTAATCTTGTCCCTTCCATAATGTGAGATGTTTAGATATTACCAACTAAAGAACGCTCAACAAATTGTTAAATTTAGTGCTTGTTCTTAATAACAATGAAACAATGAGTAAAAATTAAAGATAGGATAAAAAATTAATTTTTATTTGTTGCGGACTTTTTGTCCTCATCTTGGTAGTTTTTTGTGTTGTTTCTTCTTTCACTACGTTTCGGCCAAATTTCACCTCTGGCCTTCTTCAGGTGTTTTTACCGCGACAAAATGATGACAAAAAGTCCGCAATAAACAAATGAAAATCAATTCTCAGATTAAGAAGCCTCATCTCAAAATGATTCCAATTAAAGACAATTAGGATAAAAAAAAGTTTTTAAAAGTGCCCAGATAACGGTCATGGGAGCAGTATAAAAACTATTTTTAACTCACTTGTCCGTCATTGATCTTCGCCAATAACATCAATAATAAATTCTTCCAAATTCAGCCCACCTTAGGAGAATGGACACCAACCAGCTTTTAGAGCATCGAGAAGAGAACAAGTCGTTATATCCCGATTGCGTATTGGTCATACAAGGCTTACTCACGCTTTCATACTGAAACAGGAACTACAATCACAGTGTTTGACGTGTCAGACAACTTTCATGGTTAAACACATTCTTATAGAATGCAGAGCTCTCGCTGTCATCAGAAAGCGATTTTTCAAAGTGACTAGTTTAACCGAATTGTTCGAAAACATCAAAATAGATGACGTTCTGTCCTTCTTGCGAGAGACAGGGTTGTACGAAAAAATATGACGAATTAAAACTGATAAATCACGTGAAAACAAGTGAAATTCTGCTAATAGAAAATCTTACCTACTAAGTATTCATTGGTAAAAGGTATATACATATAGACAGAATTTGGTGTTAAATAACCGACAAAGTTTGAGACGCTATAAAACCCAAACAACCAAGCAACCAACCATCTTCGCCAATGACCCGGGAGACAGGGATTTAATATCAAAGACTCAAAAAATCCTAGTTAATGCCACCTTGCTTAACACTCAGCATTATAAGGTACGGATCAAGGATAAAGTGGACAATCCAGGGAAAGGAGTAGCGCTCTCTCCTACACCTCGGTGTAGTAGCTATTGAAAAGGGAGCCTTTGGGTCGCCCTCGATTACAGTCACCAACTTTACTTTTATATACATATATACATATATATATATGTTTGTGTGTGTGTGTGTGTGTGTGTGTGTGTGTGTGTGTGTGTGTGTGTGTGTGTGTGTGTGATGAGGCTTTTCTTTCGACGAATGTATATACTCGTCCTCCTTTTATTTTTCGTCACTTCTTTTATATCTTATCAACATTTTTAAAAAAATTAAAATAAAAACTTTCCGAAAACTCTTTTTTCAGTAGAAACCTTTTTCCTGGTGATCACCTTAGGTCGAAAATTGTTGAGAACAAAAAAAAAAAAAAGAAATAGCACAAAAGAAATATTCCTATTTGCCTTACCACTTTTGATCATCTTTATACATACATACATACATACATACATATATATATATATATATATATATATATATAAAGAGAGAGAGAGTGGAAGTTACATAAATAATGTGGAATAGTTAGAATACGTACGTATATGTATTTGTGGGAGTGTTGTAACCATGGGTTTGAGAGACCAATTGGCTGGGGCTGAAGAATACACCGACTGAATCTCTGCAGAAGGGTAAGACCCCCTCCAACAAAACAATCTGATGGTGAGGTTGCAAAAATGCTAGAACTTTGAGGAATGTGGAGTACCTCTTCATTGCCATCGCTCCCAGGTCCACTCTAGCCCGGAATGGTAACACCTGACAGGCCCCTATCTATGGGTCAAATAGAACTAAACTGCGTACTTATGCTAAACTGAATTGTTTGAAATAGAACTGTTTAGTTAAACTGAATAGCTTGAAGTAGAAATGTTTTTGAAAATTAAACTATGTACTCATGCTAAACTGAATTGTTTGAAATAGAACTGATTATTTGTATCAAAATGGATTTGGAGTTAAGTAACCTTCAAAGGTTGATATGCCATAAAACCCAAACAACCAACTATGCGTTGAGCACTCTGGCGAAGGAATAAACGGCTCCCACTTGCGTAATGCAAAGCTCTTCTAATGAATTCGGCTCTTCGGTATCTGGTTGGGCAAAATGTAAACAAATGAAAGTTTCTGCATAATGCCTTATAATTCCTGAGCAGGCGTATGTCGCCTGTTGGCTGAGCGGTATGATACTTAGTCTAACGCAAAGTTGAAGGAGTTTCGATCCCAGCCTGAAACGTCCTCCATGTCTAGCCACACGGAAGAGTTGTGATACAACGAAACAGTCTGTGGATATATATATATATATATTCTCTAATATCTATTCTAAGTTATATATATATATGGCCTCTAATAATTATCCCTAATATACATATATATATATATTTATTTATATATATATATATATATATATATATAATGAGTAGTGGTTAGAATGACTGTCAGTGCAAGCCTAGATCCAAGTGTTCCTCTTGTTTTTTCTTTAAGAAAGAAAATTGTCAACTTTGTTTTTGAATTGACCTGAGGTTACGAATCCAAAGTATCTAAACTTTATTCCACCAATAAAATAAATGCCTTTATTCTAAGAACTCACCACATCTCTCTCTCTCTCTCTCTCTCTCTCTCTCTCTCTCTCTCTCTCTCTCTCTCTCTCTCTCTCTCTCTCTCATCTTTATCCAGTTATTGCGTTTATTTCGTATGCCACGCAGTTTAAGCGGACGAGAACTGAAACAATAGCATCAGAAACGCTGGAATGGATAGGACAACATAAGATTGGAGGTTCTTAGACAATATCTACCCAGTTTTTATGCGATTGACTTGCCCGAGGCACGATGATGTCCTGGATCTTGTGCCATTCGCCGGAATGAGACGTAGGTGGACATGCAGGCAGATGGCATGGCCTCCTGGAAAGAATAACAAGTGGAACCAAATGTCCCGCCGCTGCTCCGCCTGCTTCAGGGCAACATTCTACGAGACCACACCCTTTGAAATTCTTCTTCTTTTACTCTACAACTATTTCCTCTTTCTCATATTCTTAGTTTTTTTCTCGTTCTTTTTTTTTTCTGATTGGTATTTTTCTTTTTATCTACTTCTATTGCTTTCACTACTACCACCTCGTTCTGGTTCTACTTCGAAGTACTTTTTTTTTTTTGCCGTTATTAGTATTTCGAACAGCATCTTGTCCTCGAGATTCTTCTTCTTCTTCTTCTTCTTCTTCTTCTTCTTCTTCTTCTTCTTCTTCTTCTTCTTCTTCTTCTCTCACCACTTTATTCTCCTCCTCATTTTCTTCTTCATCATCAGCTTTTTTTCTTTTTTCTTCGACTCCGCTTCTTCATCATTTTGTTCTTCTTGTTATTCGTGTTCTTCTTCTATTTCCTCCTCCGCCGCCGCCTCATCATCATCATCATCTTCTTCTTCTTCTAGTCCAGCTGGTTGTGGTTGTAAAATACACCGACTGCATCTCCGCAGAAGGGTGACACTACCCCAATGAGTGTCTTGGATACGGCACTAAACAATCTGATGGTGAGGCTTCAGTAATACTGGAGCTTTGGGGAATGCAGAGTACCCCTTCATTGCCATCGCTCCCAGGTCAACTCTGGTCCGAAGTGGTAGCACTTGATGGGCTCCTATCATCTTTGTTAAATAGAACTAAACTGTGTAAACTATAGAAACTGTGTAAATAGAACTAAACTGAATTGTTTGAAATAGAACTGTTTATATGTATAAAAATGGATTTGCCATTAAATAACCTACAATGGTTTATAATCCATAAAACAAAAAAAAATCAATCTTCTTCTTCAATATTTGAGCTGATATTGATTTTTAACCAATTTCCTTATTAAATTGGCCGAGAGTTGAAGTAGAAGACAATGAACAAGAATTATATTCCGACAAAAAAAAAAAAGAAAGAAAAAGACTTGGAAATAAAAATTATAAGAGAAAAGAGAAAAATAAGGAAATAGACTGAAGAGAGAGAGACTAAAAATGATTTACTGAGGAAACAGTTTGAAAGGAAGTACAGTGAAACTCTTCAGCACAAGAAGGGGAGAAAATATGGAGAAAAATGTTTGAAAGGGAGGGAAGGAGAAAGAGAATTCGTTTTTACAGCAAACAAGAACCGAGTGAAAAACAGAAGATCAAGAAATATAAGTGAGAGGAAAAATAAAAAAAGAAAGAAAAAATAGAAAGAGAGAGAAAAAGAAATTGGGAAATCATTGAAAGAATAGACAAAAAATTCACCAACAAATAAATTTTTAAAAATTCCTAAGGATGAGGTTTAGTCAGATAAGGATGAAGGAGAAGGAGGGCTATAATATGATCTTTAGATTAGTAAAAAATTCATTCGCTCGCCTTGTGGTGAATGGAAATAGAATAAAGTTTATTTTTAAAATAGCTGTAAAATAGGGCAAAAACTAAATGTCAATGTGTGTTTGTGGATTTACTGATATTACATAGACTAAGTTTAAACTTTGAAAGCATGTACGTAGTGCAATCAATAAGTTTCCAGACTTTTTTGTACAGACATTTAAAATTGTTGTAGACTCTTGAAAATTCACTATGTTATTGCTATACATCTTATAAAATGGCTGACCAATTTTTATAATTTCAGGTTTAAATAAACAGCAACAGCAGGAATTAGAATACACCCTACTAAAACCTGATTGTCACAGCTGGTGAATTTCAAAAATGCAATCTGGACGTGAGGACACTTTAGAAGAACAATATGCAATAAAATTCTGTTTTAAACTTGGAAAAATGCCACAGAAAAGTATGGAATACTTCAGACTGCTTTTGGAGCATCTTGCATGAATCGAACATCAGCTTTTGAGTAGCGTAAGAGATTCAAGGAAGGCAGGGAGTCTGTGAGGGATGATGAGATGTGTGGGAAGAGTTAGGAAGTCAATACACCAGAGTTGATTGGCCAAAGGGTTAGGGTTAGGGTTACTATATTGAGGTTTTAAGGGAGTTCAGGAAGAGATTCCGTCGGAAGAGGCCAGCACTCTTCAAATCGGTCACTGAACAGTTAAAGAATTTCAAGTATTCCTATGTATCCTTAACAATTCAATTAAACATCAGTCATTTGTTTACACACAATTAAAGAGTTCTATTTCTTACAATTCAATTTAGGGACAGTTTAAATGTCAGTTCTATTTGACTTATAGATAGGACCCTATCAGTTGCTACCACTCTGAGTGAACATGGGAACGATGGCAATGAATAGGTATTCTATATTTCCCAAAGCTCCAAAACTGAAGCCTCATCTTCAGATTGTTTAGTGTCATATACAGGACACTCGTGAGTAGGTATTACCCTTCTGCAGAGATGTAGACGGTGCATTCTAACTGGCCTGGCTGAAGATGGTACAAATCGCAGAAAAATTCATTATGAAGTAGGTTGCTTTTCATGTAAGATTCTTTTAGATTGATTGATTTTAAAGGGATGTCAACCCAAGTTGGCTTATCTTATGCCAAGATGTTTGGTTTGCTTTCGTTGTTTTTAATGGCAAATCAACCTTCGAGGGTTATTCAATGCCTAAGCCATTCTTGTAGAAGAACAGTGGCAGTACCATTTAATCCATAGCTGGAGGAATAAAGAAGTATTAGTCGAAAAGTGTGCGTAATCGCCAAACTGAAGTTCGAAATCGCTTACTACCATATCACAGACCGGCACGTTAAACTCTAAGCCACGGGGACTCTGCCACCACGGGGACTCTGCTGATTAAGGAATCGCATACATTGTACATTTTTGTACGGTTAAGTGTTTTTTGTTGTTTGTTTTTTTTTTGGGGGGGGACGGCTTGCTGTTATATATTATCATCATCATCATCATTATTATCATCATCCTCATTAAAGAGTGTTGACAGCACAGATTCCCTTGAATCTCTCTTGCTATCCATCCCAACCCGTCATCGTTCCTCTTGGCGGCATTTAGTGTCCGTACAAAGCAAATGAATGTAAGTTTTTGCTGGTCGGCTATCACTGGTGTGTCCTTGTGCTGGAGTCCATTGGAGAACACCACTTATGAGTTTGCCCTTACTTTTCTAGTATGTCTTGCTTATCTTACTTTGATGGTTTATGAGATGGGTACTAAGTGGTTGTACAAGTGCTATTTTTTTACACAAGCAGCCTTGTGTAATTTCCCATCTAGCTTTTGAACCCAGGGGTTTTATTAGAGTCTTAATGGTGTAACCATACATCAGTACTAAAATGGCTAAAACTTGAAAAAAATCCTGTTTTATTTTATAAAAGAGAGATATGATATCAATCATTCCTAATATGATATCAAGAATTCATTATACCAATAATTTAGGAGGTGCCCGTGGTGTAATGGTTATCGTCGCAGGATATGGACACGAGTTCAAATCCTGGACCTGACTGATTGCATTTCACATAGCACTAATACCCTTGGGAAAGGTATGAATCCAAATATTCTCCCTCTAGCTATGGGTAAATAGTAGGGCAGACTAGGTTCTTCAGTCTTGGTGAGGTAACTAGTCTAGGAAAAGGAAAACTCTAAATTCAAACCTGTTAAACTCCGCTTAAAAATTGACCTTGTGTCATATCCTGCCAGAGCGGAGGGGTTGGTAAATATGATAATACCAATAATTTACACACAGTTGTATGGTTTCAAGTATTCGTATCGAAAACAAATAATTATGCGGTTGCAAGTAATTATTTCTCTTTAATAATGATTATTTGTTTGCACATAGTTATATAGTTTCAAGAGATTAATAATGATAACTCTTAATAAAAAAAATGAGAACTTATATAATAATTCTAAATATGAATAATACACTGTTATATGCGGGTGGGCTGAAAAGTATACATTATTACGTCATACGTCATACGTCATGGTTTATTTTTACCAATGGGATTGCAATATCGACAAAAGAAGAGTGTAGACCGAAAAAAGTACTATGTTGAAAAATTAACCTCATTTGATCACATTCAATGAGAGTATCTTGGTCAGCCTATGAACTTTTCAGCTGACCCTTACACAGTATCAAGTATTCTTATCAAATATGAATAATTTTTATACAGATCTATTTGAGGGGACCCTTACTGGTAATGCTCCACTGGGTTTGTGTGGACTTGGGATTAATGATAATGAAGGGCTACTTTTTGGAGGGGTGACTTATGAGGTGCATACGACGAATTTCCAGACTTTTTTCGTATGGGCACTTTTATTGATAGTACACACATGAAACTCTAGTCCACTTCCAAGTAATCTCCTCCGGTTGCAATGCACTTGTTGTGCCGTTCCAACAACATCTGGAAAGCCCCATGGACGTCCTCTTGTGTGAGCGTGTCAATGACCTTCGTCACAGCCTCTTTCTGGACTATAGGGAAGGTGAGGAACTGTCTTGATGTCTATCTTGGTCAAATAGTCGGTGACAGGGATGGAGTTGTGGACTGGTGTATTGTCCTGGTGGAAATGCCACTGACCCAATTTGAAGAGTGCTGGCCTCTTCCCTAGGAATCTCTTCCTGAACTCCCTTAAAACCTCAACATAGTAACCCTAACCCTAACCCTTTGGCCAATCAACTCTGGTCTATTGGCTTCCTTACTCCTCACACACCTCTCATCATCCCTCACAGACTCCCTGCCTTCCTTGAATCTTTTATACCACTCAAAAACTGATGCTCGATTCATGCAAGATGGTCGAAAAGCAGTCTGAAGCATTCCATGCGTTTCTGTGGCATTTTTTTTCTAAGTTTAAAACAGAATTTTATTGGGTATCGTTCTTCTAAAGTGTCCTCACGTCCAGATTGCATTTTTGAAAATCACCAGCTGTGACAATCAGGCTTTGGTAGGGTGTATTTCTGAAACCATAAAAATTCGCCAGTTATCTCATAAGATGCATTGCAATAACATCCTGAATTTTCAAGAGTCTACGACAATTTTAAATACCCATAGGAAAAACGTCTGGAAACTTATTGAAGGCACCTCGTATTTTTCTGTCTGCGCATTCCAAGCCCCAAGGAGAGGACGTATAGATATCGTGGAATAATATAGCAAGTTATTCCCTCCCATGTATATTACAATATTATACAATCATGATTATGAACGCTTACTAATGAAAAAGCGAAAAATAGAAGCACCGGTCTAAACCCAGAAAAAAATAGTAAAGCATTTGGTAAATTGATCTGCCAAAGTTCACCTACACCACAAAGGTTAATATCTAAAATAGGGGGGAGTATTTCTGATACACCCTGAATAAGGGTTGTATTATTTTAGGACAGTTGTGTATTCTTATTTAGTAGTACAAAGTTTCAATGGAGTGGAGAAGGATTTCTCAAAGTGCACCATATTGACCCCTGAGGCTATGAAAATTTTGACAGGCAGAATAAACGCACAGGGTTCAAAAGATGTAGGGTGGATTTACTAGTTTACGTTTATAAATCCCTTTATCATCATCATCATGTCACACCATCAGCACGGATATTCCTGATCCTTTCTCGCCACCCTTCTCTATCGTCCATTGCTTCCGCTAGGTCTTCAGGACAACATCCCGAATCGCCATAGAGCTGCTGTATGTAAGTTCTAGTTGGTCGTCCTACCATTGCTCGTCCATGTGAGGGGGTCCACAGGAGTACGTCACTTATGAGTTCGTCCTTACTTCTCCAGCAATGACCTGCATGTCCGGTTCGTCTAACTTTGATAGTTTTCGTGACGGGTGGTAAGTGGCCGTACAACTGCTGCTTTGTGGGGCGTTCCCTCCATGACTTGTCAGTATTGCTCACAGGATTCTTGGGTAGTTGCCGTCTAGCTTTTTCTCCATATGTTTTGTTAGCGCCCATGAAGTGCATCCATATAGCAGTATCGACACGACCGCTGCTTGGAAGAAACTGTGTTTTATTTTATCGGTCACGTCTGACTTCCATATGTGCGATAGTCTATCGATATCTGTCCATGCCGTTGCTAGTCGCGTGTTGATGTCTGTCTCGGTTGATGAGACACTGCTTCCTAGGTAGGTGAACTTGTCCACTTGTTTCAGAGAGCTACCGTTTTGTGTGGAGATGTCACCTGTTTGATTAAAGCACATATATTCCGTCTTGTGTGCATTGACTGAGAGGCCAATGCCCGCACCTGTTCGTTCAGACTATGTAGCAGGGTTTCGGCTTGGGCGGGTGCATTTGCCAGAAATGCTATGTCATCGGCGTCGTCGGCGTCCGTAATTGTTTGTGCGGGGTACCTTCTGTTTCTTTCCTTTGTTAGCTTGAAACCGTTTTCTTTGATTTTATCAATAGATGTTCTAAGCACGTATCGAAGGATCATCTTGAATAGGTTTCAGACATCGAAAACTGTTGCAAAATATTCCTGGCTTTGTATAATGTTGAGCCCTATGGAGGTGCCCGTGGTGTAATGGTTATCGTCGTAGGAAATGGACACGGTGACACGAGTTCAAAACCTGGACGAGACTGATAGCATTTCACATAGCACTAATACCCTTGGGAAAGGTATGAATCCAATTATTCTCCCTCCAGCTATGAGTAAATAGTAGGACAGACTGGGTTCTTCAGAAGTCTAGAAGGAAAACTCCAAATTCAAACCTGTTAAACTCCGCTTAAAAAATGACCTTGTGTCATGTCTATGCCCAAGCGGAGGGGTTGGTAAATCGGGTATAATGTAGAGCCCATTTTAGTAATTTTCCAAGTTCATATATATGGTATAATCTGGGTTTAGACATGTGTATTATTTACTTGGCAAGCAGAGAAGCATTTTGAACATAGAATATGGTGATTTGCGGTTTAAATTCACAAACTTGCAACCTAGTATTCGTGATCTCCTTTGGTCCATCAAGCCCATCCTTTCCATTGAAAAATGATTCAATTATTAAAGGTACGTTTGATATCCCTCCAACCTCCCACCCGGCCAGATTTGACACAATGTCATTTTATTGTGAGGATCCACGTACGAATGCGCGACTGTCACAAAAAATGCTTGATCCCAATAAATAAAGGAACGTTCTATTTCAAACAATTCAGTTTAGCATAAGTACTCAGTTTAATCGTCAAAAACAGTTCTATTTAAAGCTATTCAGTTTAATCAAACAGTTTTAATTCAAACAATTCAGTTTAGCATAAATATAGTTTTTGTTTACCCACAGTTATATGCTAAAACTGTTTATTTCAAACAATTCAGTTTAACATAAGTACGCATTTTAATTCTATTTGACCCATAGATAGGACCCTATCAGGTGCTACCACTCCGGACCAGAGTGGACCTGGGAGTGATGGCAATGAAGGGGTACTCCGCATTCCCCAAAGCTCCTGCATTACTAACGATCGGATTGAGTAGTATCATAAACAGGACACTCGTTGTGGGGGTCCTTATTCCTCTGCTGAGATGCAGTTGGTGTATTCTACAGCCCCAACTGACTGGGCAAATGTAAATTGTATTGAACTCTGGCTAATTAATTATGTTTTTAATTAAAAATTCAGTTAACTTATTTTGTTGATTGATGCATTGACTTATGGATTCCAACAGCATATCAATCCGTCAAAGGGTTATTTTATGTCGAGAGGTTTGAGAATCGCGTTCCTTGTCGTTTATATTTATTTATTCATTCAGAGTCTTTTTTTGTTTTGTTTTGTTTTGTTTTGTTTTGTTTTATTGTTTTTATTTTTGTTTTGCACCCGGTTCAATCGAATATGAATGAGACCTGAACAGGTACTACGACTCTGATTCAGAGTGGACCTGGGAGTAATGGCAATGGAGTATTCTACTTTATTCAGACCACCAAAACTGAAGCCTCACTATCGGATGCAGTTTAGTGTCATGCCCAGCATACCCCTTCTGGGGAGGTCTAACCTTTTTGCCGGGGATACAGTCAGTGTATTCTAAGCTCTGCCTACAGGGCGTTAATTTATTTTGTGGGTGAATGTAAATTAGATTTGTTTACAGCGGGTTCATTCAGTAAAAAAAAATGAGAAGTCTTAAAATAGAGTTTGATGATAAATCGTACCTCATCATATAAGTTTTGATCGTATAATAATCAAGAAATAATAAGATTCTATCTTTGCTTTAGAAGAAAAATTAGATTGTTATTCTTTCTTTTTCTTTTTTTCTTAACCCTTGGGTTAAAGGGTAAAAATTTACCTTGGGCAGAAATAACAAGGTGAAGCCCTTCCCTCTCCAAGTCTAGAGTAATTCTAGTTTGAATTCAGAACTTTCCTTCCCATTTGGTAAAAAAGCACAGTCTACCCTACTATTCACCCATATATGGAGGAGGAATAGTTGGAATTATGCCTTTTCCAAAAAAATCAGTGATATACGAAAAGCAAAAAAACTTCGTTCAGGATTTAAATTCGGGTGGCCGGGTACATTTTCTAGATGACACCCGCCATGCTTCAAGCGATACTGTAAATAAAAACGCAGATTTTTTAAATTCTTTTGTGGTATTGTCTTTATTTCTGTACTTTTTTTTCTTTGGTTCGCTTTTCTTTCATTTCTTTCTAGTTGAACTCTATAAAATGATACAAATGTCTCAAATACGACCTGAAGAAAAATCATATATAAACATATGGCATTGAATATTAGGTCTGTTTCCTTGTATCACCAAAAAAAGGTTATTTTCAATATATATATATATATATATATATATATATTATAGTTGACGATATAATTACTTCCCAACCCCTTCTGTCATTTTTATCGTGCGCTGTCGCTTTAAATTAAGAAAAGCATCCATAAAAATGAATAAATAAATAAATTAAGTGTCCAAACCCGAACATCAATCTTTTTTCTTTTTTCTTTTTTTTTTACTATAAGATAAATGTTTTCTTTATTTATTATCGCTCTTCTGATTCATGACAAATTGTATAAAACTTTTTCGTTGTCGATATTTCCATCTAAAACAATTCGTGAACTGGCTCAAAATTATAAAATAAAAACAAAAAACAAAAAAAAACTCATAGCTTATTAATAAACTGTCGTTATTTTCATAAAGTGATTCCATGAAACAATTCTCGACACGATTGAATTATTTTATGAACAAATATTTCGTTTTTCTAAGACAACATTCCCTAATCTTATCTCTCACCCTTTCAGTGGGGTTTAGAATAAGACTCTCCTAAATGAAAACAAAGGGGAATTTTCTGGGCATGACACTAAATTGCAACTGATTGAGAGGCTCCAGTTCTGAAGATCTTGGGAGTGTAGAGTACCCCTTCATTCCCATTACTCCCAGGCCGACTCTGACTCCTAGCAAACTTGCTGAACTGCAACGTCGTAGAGAGCTAGTTCGAACTCCAGTCGATTTATTACGGTCACTTTTGGACTAATGACCCTGGGAAAGGAATGACCCCTCCACACACACGCACACACACACACACACATATAGCAGCTAGGGTTTAAATACTACCACTTCTGTTCTTTTACAGTGTTTGTTTGTTTAGGCTTTATGGCATATTGTTATATATTGACCCTCGACGAGCCGTTGATCAAGAGATGCACCTATGTAAATAAGCGGAAGAACAACGAAAGCAGGTGGACGTAGAAAATAATATAACTAGGTGCCTGGGCGGTTCAAGTCAGTTGGAGAGGGGATGCCGAAGTGAGAACCAGCTGCAGACCTTTGGGCCCTTAGTGACCCCCGGTTGAGCAACCTAAGCCAAGATGCGAAAGAAGTGCTGCTATGGTTGAGAGAAGAACTTGGGTCAATATAGCAGTCCGTCCTTGTCTCCACTCATTTCTCACAAACAACAAACATCACCTTTTCGAAAATAAAGTGTGAGAGATTTATATTTTTATAAAGAAGTGTATTCGTTCGTTATTGAAGTCGTCATTATCAGTTGATTATGTTCCCGTGTATATTTGTATACGTGCAGTTGTATGTGGCTATACAACAATATCAACCTTTGTAGGTTATGTAAAGCTAAATTCATATTTATACAAATAAACACTTCTATTTCAAACAATTCAGTTTAGCTTAAGTACACAGTATATTTATCAAAAACATTTCTATTTCAAGCTGTTCAGTTTAGTCCAACAGTTCTATTTCAAACCATTCAATTCAATATAAGTATAGTTTTTGTCTATACCCAGTTATTTCAAACAATTCATTTTTGTGTAAGTACAGTCTCAATGTCAAAAACAGTTTTATTTCACATAATTCAGTTTAGCGTAAGTACAGTTTAAATTTCAAAGTAGGTAGTTTACATGTCAAAACAGTTCTATTTCAAACAATTCGTTTTTGCATAAGTATACAGTTTAGTTCTATTTGACCCATTGATAGGACCCTATCAGGTGCTATCACTCCGGGCCAGAGTGGACCTGGGAGTGATGGCAATAAATTGGTACTCCGCAAAGCTCCTGCATTATTGGAACCTCATCATCAGAATTATTTGTGTCATATCGAGGACTCTCGATGGGTGGTGTCTTACTCTTTGCAGAGAAGCAGTCAGTGTATTTTACAGCCCCTGCCGTTTGGGCAAGTTTTTTTTTACAAGGATGGCTTTGGCATAAAATAACCTAGGATGGTTGATATCCCATTAAACAAAGAAGCCAACCAACCTGAATAGTATTACATTTTAGGGTCCCATCTAAGGGTCAAATAGATCTATTTAAAATTATTTGTATGTATATGCAAATATGGATTTATTCTTTTACTTTAAGGCATAAAGTAACCCTAGATGGGCTGACATGCCGTTAATCAAAATCTAATTTGAACTACGATCCCCTAATTTATTAGTTTAGTAAGGAACGATTGGTTGGTTCGCTGGTTGGATGGATTTTCTGGCATATCAACCCTTGTAGGTTTTTTAATGCTAAATCCTGTTCATACATATATATTAAAATATATGATTTATAACCGAATAGTTTGTTGGTAATAATTTTTACTCGAATCAGAGCTCATTGCTTTGGTCTGGTTTGCTTGGGTTGAGTTGGGTTGGGTTTTCTAGTATACCAACAATCATCATCATCATCATGTCGTGCCGCTAGCACGGATATCCCTGACCCTCTCTCGCCATTTCTCCCTATCGTTCATCGCCTCTGGCAGGTCTTCAGGGCTACATCCCGTATCCCCAGAGAGCTGCTGTATGTATGGTCAAGCTGGCCGTCCTGCTTTTGCTCGGCCATAAGTGGGGGTCCATAGGAGTACATCACTTATTAGCTCGTCACTGCTTCTCCAGCAGAGTCCTGCATGTCTGGTTCGTTTAACTTGAATAGTTTTCGTGATGGGAGGTAGGTGGGCGTAGAGTTGGTGCTTTGTGGGGTGTTGCCTCCAGGAATATTGCTCGCAGCATTCTTGTGTAATTGCCGTCTAGCTTTTTCTCCAGCCGTTTTGTAAGCGTCTAAGTAGTGCATCCATATAGTAGTATCGACTCGATCGCTGCTTGGAAGAAACTGCGTTTCATTTTATCGGTCAGGTCTGACTTCCATATTATCGATAGCTTATCCATAGCTATCCATGCCTTCGTTAGCCGCGTGTCGATGTCTTTTTTCTGTTGATGAGACACTGCTTCCGAGGTAGGTGAACTAATGACAAATCCTATTTATACATATATTAAATATATATAATTTGTAAACACATTTTGTTGATAAACTTTTTAAACAAGCCTGAGCTCATTTTTTTGTACAGTTAAATGTTTTCAAGTATTGTTATGTAATAGTAACAATTTAACATCAGTCATTTGTTTGCACACATTTAAATAGATATACATATATGATTTGTAAGTGAATAGTTTGTTGGCAATTTTACTTTTAAATGAAATAGAACTACTTTGCACACTAGTATTGCTATTGTTTCGACACAGTAAATTGGTTTCAATTATGGCTGTCTAACATTGATAATTCTGTTCAATATTAATCATTTGTTTACAGGCTGTGAAGTGGTTACAAGTATTTCTATTTAATACCAATAATTCAAATTAGGCACACAGTCAAATGGTTTCAAGTATTGCTATTTAACACTAATAATTCTTGTCGATATAACTAATTTGTTTGCACACAGTCCAATGGTTACAAGTACTGCTATGTATCACCAACAATTCAATTAAACATCAGTCATTTGTTTATATACAGTTAAATGGTCAAACAGTTCTATTTCTAACAATTCAATTTAACGTTTGTCATTTGTTTGCACATAGTCTAAAGCTCAAACAGTTCTATTTGACCCATAGATGTGACCCAATCTGGTGCTACCACTCTAAGTCAGAGTGGACCTAGGAGTAATGACAATGAAGGAGTACTCCACATTCTCCAAAGCTCTAGAACTAGAGCCTTAAGCTCAGACAGTTTAGTGTCCTATTCAGGGCACTTGTTATGAGGGGGGGCGTCTTACTCCTCTGCAGAGATGTTGTCGGTGTATTCTGCGTGCAAATAAATAAGCCCCGGCCCAGTCAGCTGGAATTCATTGGTTTGCACGCAGTTAAATGGTTTCACGCACTGCTATTGATATAAACCATTCGATTTCACATACGTCATTTGTTTGTTCACAGTTAAATGGATTTCTATTGATGATTTGTAACGGAATTGTTTGTTGGTAATTTAATTTTTTTTAAGTTGTTGTGATTTGTTACACACAAATGTGTATTGCTATTGTTTGCACAGAGTCAAGTTTCAAGTATTGCTATCTAACATAAATAATTCTGTTTTATCATTTGTTTTTACGTAGATCTTTCAAGTATTGCTACATATATATATATATATATATATATATATATATATATATATATATATATATATATATTCGAAGATCATTAAATAAGTTTCCAGTCGTTTTTCGTATGGGCACTTTTATTGACAGCACACACATGAAACTCTAGTCCCCTTCGAAGTAATCTCCTCCGGTTGCAATCCATTTGTTGTACCGTTCCAACAACTTCTGGAAGGCCCCATGGAAGTCCTCTTGTGTGAGCGTGTCAATGACCTTCGTCACAGCCTTTTTCATCTCCTCAGTTGTCTAATAACGACAGCCTCTGAGCTTAGGGAATAACCAAAGGCCACAAGGAGCAAGGTCTGGACTATAGGGAGGCTGAGGAACTGTCTTTACGCCCATTTTGGTCAAATAGTCTGTGACAAGGATGGAGTTGTGGTGCATTGTCCTGGTGGAAATGCCACTGACCTGATTTGAAGAGTGCTGGTCTCTTCCGACGGAATCTCTTCCAGAACACCCTTAAAACCTCAACATAGTATTCCTTGTTGACTGTCTGTCCAGTGGGAACCCAATGCATGTAGATCATGCCAGTGCTGTCAAAAAAGGGATCATCAAAAGTTTGTGGGTGGATTTGCTCTATCTGGCCTTCTTGGGTCTGGGAGAGCCAGCATGCTAAGTTTAAAACAGAATTTTATTGCATATCGTAATTCTGAATTGCAGACTGCATTTTTGAAATTCACCAGCTGTGACAATCAGGCTTTAGTAAGGTATATTCCAATTCCTGCTGTAACTGTTCATTTGAACCTGAAACCATAAAAATTGGTCAGTTATCTCATAAGATACATTGCATATTTTCTCCGTTCGATCTAACACAGCAACTTAACTTTATTCTCTTTCTTATTTCCTTTTATTTTACTTCCTCTCTCTCTCTCTCTATATATATATATATATATATATATATATATCATACACACACATACGAATTTTTTTTTTTTTGCTCTTTATTTTTTACTTTCTTGTCTTCTTCTTCTTCTCTCACTCTTTCTCCCTTTCTCTCTTTCTTTCTTTCTTTCACTTTCCCTCTCTCTCTCTCTCTCTCTGTCTCTCTCTCTCTTTCACTGTCTCTTTCTATCTTTCCCTCTTTCTTTATCTCTTTCTCTCTCTCTTTCACTGTCTCTCTCTATCTTTCCCTCTTTCTTTCTTTGCTTCTCTCTCTCTCTCTTTCACTTTCTCTCTTTCACTTTCTCTTTGTCTCTCTGTCTCTGTCTCTGTCTCTCTTTTCTACGAACCGATATTTTTTTCCTTTTTACATTTTCTTTTCTCTTTATCTCCCTCTTTTTCTGTACCTTTCTCTCTCTCTCTCTCTCTCTTTCTCAGTCTGTCTTTCCGTCTTTCTCTCCCTCTCTTTCTTCATCTCTCTCCCTCTCCGTCTTCCCCCCTCTCTTTCTGTCTCACTCTGTCTCTCCGTCTTTCTCTCCCTCTCCGTTTTACCCTCTCTCTCTTTCTCTCTTTCTCTCTCTATCTCTCTCTCTCTCTCTGTCACACACACATACACATACATACCACACACTTTTCTATCTTTCCCTCCTATTCTTTTCTTTCTTCACCAAACCCTTTTTCTCTCTTGCGTACCCAACAGAAAGAAAAAAATATGTTGATAAATTACAATATAATGTAACAAAAAGCTGAATAAAAATGGACGCCTATGGAGGTTCTTAAGAAAAAATCTTCAAATTTTATTAGTGCTTCATTGTGTAATCATGAAATTAAGATATCCCATTAAAAAAAAAGCCCTCTTTTCTCTTTTCAATACTTGAACTTCTCGCTTTTCACATGTCAGCGGTTTAAAGTGACAAAGTTGCGTCTACTTCAAGACTCGCGACTGATAATCAAATACTTTGTTTTATGATTACGAAAATATTCATTTTCTAAGAGACATTGAACGCACGGTAAACAAAACAAAAACAAAAACAAACAGGAATTATCAAATAAATTTGAAGTAATTCAAAGCAAAATAAACACGGGTCGATGTCTTTTGGTTTATATTTTGATTGATTAATTCCATAATATAAGTAAAATAGAGAAAAACAAAAACGTACTTATCGAAATCAAAATAATCCTAAAGCAATGCGAATAACTCGTAAAACGACAAGTGGCCTTTAAGATAACACAAAAATACTCAGAATGTCATCAACTTCTAACTTAGCAAAGTGTTTTTCAAGCTCTGCAATCAAGTAGGAATTAATATTATATAATACAGTTTTAAGCTTGCCTTACGACTCCACATCTATCTATCTGTCTATCTAGGAACGTCGTTACATGAATATATATATATATATATATATATATATATATATATGGGTGCGCGCGTGAGCGTGTGTGTGTGCGTGTGTATATGTATATCTTTTCGTCTTGACGTTTTACACAAATCGCTTTATATTTAGAAAATGGAGCATTATTATTCTTTATTCTTTCGAGATTTTTTCACGCCAACGTTAGTCGATGGTTTTCCACAGGAGTTTGAGTAACAGCAAGTCTCCTCAAGTCTCTTGGACTCTCCTCAGTATTCTGGCCGATCTTAATAGTGCTGTAGTTTGAATGGTCTACACTCGTCCTCTTATTTCCAAGTCCTTCAGTCCTTGTAGTAATATTCTAGTGACTGTACCGAGTGCACAAATTACTATTGGTATCACCGTCACCTTCATGTTCCATAGTTTTTAAGCCCTCTAGCAAGGTCAAGGTATTTATCTCTCTTTCCGCTTTCTTTTAGTCTTACTCGGTGGTCTGCAAGGACGGCCAAAACCACTATTCGGTAGGTACTTTTTTATTTTACTTCACGTGAGTTTTTCACACAAGCGTGACTTGATAGTTTTTCACTGGAGTGACAGCAAGTCTCCTCAAGTCTCCAGGATTCTTCTCAGTATTCTGGCCGATCTAAACAATGCTGAAGTTTTTCACTGGAGTGACAGCAAGTCTCCTCAAGTCTCCAGGATTCTTCTCAGTATTCTGGCCGATCTGAACAATGCTGAAGTTTGGATGGTCTCTATTCGTCCTTCGATTTCCATTTCTTGCAGACTTCGGGAACCGTTCAAAGCTCACCAATTACTGTTGGTATCATCGTCAACCTTATGTTTCACGGCTTTTTTAGTTCTCGAGCAAGTTCTAAATACTTGTCTCTCTGTTCCCTTTCTTTGATTTTCACTCAGTGGATCACCTTCTCCCCTCCCAGTCGTGTCTAGTCTTATACTCTTTTTGCGCTAGTTTGCTACATTCACTTGATTTGTGATTAATCGTTTCGTCACAATCACCACATAACCTACACTTAATGTTCCGTGGTGTATTATCTATTCTTACTTAGTCGAGAGTGACTCGAAGGCTCCCTATTCAATAGCTACTAGACCGAGGTGTAGGGAAGGGCGCTTCTCCTTTCCTTGGATTGCTCCTTGGATTGTTTACCCTTGATACGTGCTTCATAATGCTGAGTATTAAGCAAGGAGGCATCAAGTACCATTTTTTGAGTCTTTGGATTGAAACCAGTATCCCGGGGCCAACAGACCCGTTAAACAAAACTGGTCCTTATGGCGTTGTTTTGTGCTGCTATTAGAAGAGATTCTTTCTTAAAGTTTCCCTTTCTTCGCCATTTCCCAGTCTTCTAGAGTGAAATTTTGCTAGTTTGTCACTTGAATTATCTATACAGTTGTTTTTCCCCATTTTTGTTTCTAGTTACTGTTGTTATGTTGATCTTAATGTTGCTTGTACTTTGGTTACTTTGATAAGTCTTTCTTTGCTCTTTTTAATGCAGTCTTCCAGTCCTCTTGCTGATTCATTGACGCTTTCTTCAACGCAGGCGAATCCTCTTCCTCCTTCTTTTCTTGACAAATGTAGTCTGTCTTTGTCAACTCTGGGATGTAGGGCCTAAGGCATCGTCATTAGTTTCCTTATCTTCTGGTTTATTTGTTGGAGTTCTTCCCTCATCCACCTCAAGAATGGTTCAGAGTATCTTAAAAGGGAGACAACGAAGGTATTTATCACTTTGATTAGATTCCTGCAGCAGAGCTTGGTTTCGTGAAACATTCTCGTTCGTCTGAGATACTCTTTTTTTTTCTTTCATCTCTGCTTGTTTGGTGGTGTCTGCTCCCCATATGCCCGAGTACTTTTAGTTTTCCTTTTCTCCGAGCGTTCTGATCTTTTCTTGATTTTGCAGTTCTATTCCTTCCGTTTTCTTTCTTCGCTTCTCATTATTACGATGGCACAATTTTCTATGTTAAACTTCATTCCTATATCCTGACTGTATATTCTTATTGTTTGTACCGTATTTTTTCAATTCTTTTTCATTTTTTGCAAAGACTTTGATGTCGTCCATGAACATTAGGTGGTTAATCTTTTCTTGTGATTTAATAAATTAGTAATCCCCAGTGCATTTTCTAAGTATTTAATTGAATAGCATGATCGCCATTACAAATATTAATGGCGAAAGCGCATCCCTCTGAAATATTCATCTCCCTAAGTTTATTTTTATCATTCTTATTATTTCATTTGGCGAGTTTTTCACTCTAGCGTTAGTTGCTGATCTTTTATAGGAGTCTAAATGACAACAAGTCTACTCGGATCTTCAGGACTCCTCAGAGTATTCTTGCCAATCATAGTAACGCTCTGGTTTGGATGATCTCCATTTTTGTTCTAATTTACAAATCCTCAAGTCTTATTTTCCCAGACTTTTGGAACCGTTCATAGCGCATCAACTGTATTTGGTATCACCGTTAACTTTAGATTCCACTACTTTCTCAGCTTTCAAGCAAGACCCAAGTATATGTCGATCTTTTTGCTTTCTTTTATTTCACTTACAAGTATATTTCACTAAGTAAAGTTGGTGACCTTAGTCTAGGGTGACCCGAAGGCTCCCTTTTCAATAGCTGCTACATCAAGGTGTAGGGGAGGGTGCTACTCCATTCCCAGGATTTCTCCACTTTACCCGTGATCTTCACCTCATAGTACTGAGTGCTAAGTAAGGCGGCATCAAGTACCATTTTTAGAGTCTTTGGTTTGACTTAACCTGGGATTGAACCCCAGTCCCTGGACCATTGGCGAACGCTCTACTCATTAAACCAATGCTTGAATTATACTTTCTTTTCTTTCACTAATAAGTATATTTTATTATACTTGATTATTATAATATTTTATTATACTTAAATTATTCTTTCTTTTATTTCAATGACAAGTCGATCTTTCTGTTCCACTCTGTCATTTGTTGGAGCATAAAAATCTACGAGATGTAAATTTATTTTCTTCTTTTTTACTGATTTTACAATCATTAATATTAATGGTTGTATAAGTAGTTGTAGTTATTGTGGCTCAGTTATTCAAATTTAAGAGCTTATTTACATTTAATTAACAATGTACTTACTAACCATTAAGTACAGATAGATAGATCGATATATCGATTGATAGATTAATGCATATATAGGTAAACTCACAAATATATATCTCTATATATACATATTTACCAACCCCTCCGCTCGGGCAGGATATGACACAAGGTCAATTTTTAAGCGGAGTTTAACAGGTTTGAATTCAGAGTTTTCCTTCTCCTAGACTAGTTGCCTCACCACAGCTGAAGAACCAAGTCTGCCCTACTATGGATTCATACCTTTCCCAAGGGTATTAGTGCTATGTGAATTGCAATCAGTCTCGTCCAGGATTTGAACTCGTATCGCCGTGTAGATTTCCTACGACGATAACCATTACACCACGGGCACCTCTATATCTATATAGCAAGTTGGCTGACCGTAGTCGAGGGCGACCCAAAGGCTCGCTTTTCAATAGCTAATAGACCAAGATGTAGGGGAAGGTGCTACTCCTTTCTTTAGATTGCTCGACTTACCCTTGATCCGTACTTTATTATGCTCTGTATTAAGGAAGCATCAAGTACCCTTTTTTTAGTCTTTGGTATGACAGGACCTTGTAGTGAAGCCCGGTCTCCCAGACTATTGGCGAATATATATATATATATATATATATATATATATATATATATATATATGTGTGTGTGTGTGTGTGTGTGTGTGTGTGTGTGTGTGCCGTATCGGATTAATCCATTTATGGGAACATTTACTGAAAACCACCTTTATTAATTGTGTATATTGAGTCAGGTGAAGTATATTCGAAGTTTTGCAATTTTATTTTGTGTAAGAATATAAGTATATAAGATTTGTGAATAGTTTGTAGATATTTTTTGAAACGAGTCTGAGCTCATTTATTTGCACACAGTTAAATAGTTTCAAGTATTCTTATATAACACTAATAATTCTATTTAATATCAATCAATTGTTTGCACAAAGCTTCATAGTTTCAAGTATTGTTATCTCAGCACAACAGACCATCAACCACCACCTTCTAACACCTCTAAGATAAACTAGGGTTGGATGCTTATTTGCCACAAGAGCAATCTTAAGAATATAGTCAGGACAATCATATAGAAGCTAAGGTGTTTGACCAGCTAATGGATCGGATCGGGGTCCTCGACTGCCCGTCTAGCTTAATAAGGGTCAAAGCGGAGTGTTAGAAGTTACGTGACCACTCAGTTGCCGGGTCAAGAACTGCTCAGCCACTAGGATCGCGTCCTCAAGCATTATGAATCTTTACACACAGCCAGCGTCATTGGGATGGGGAGAGTCTTACCCCTCTATGGAGGTGTAAATGGCGTATCTTATTGCCCAAGCCAATAGCACGGGTATATATATATATATATATATAGTCTTTGGTATGACTCGACCTGGGATTTCCCTAGTCGGCTGGGTCTGTAGAATACACAGACAGCGCCTCTGCAGAGGGGTAAGATCCCCCCCCCAACGAGTGTCCTGATATGACACTAAACAATCTGATGGTGAGGTTCCAGCAGTACTGGAACTTTGGGGAATGCAGAGTACCCCTTTATTGCCATCGCTCCCCGGTCCACTCTGGCCCGGAGTGGTAGCACCTGATAGGGCCCTATTTATTTATTTAAGCTACAAAGGTTGATATGCCATAAAACCCAACAAGGCAAACAAACCATCGACCTGGGATGGAATCCAGGTCTCCCGGGACATTGTCGAACACTCTAACCATCATACCGATGTCCGGTTATATATACATACATATATATATATATATATATATATATATATATATATATATATATATATATATATATATATATATATATGCTTTTGGCTGTGGCGATAAAATACACCAATTACACCTCCGTAGTCATTGGTACTTGATGCCTCCTTGCTTAACACTTAGCATTATAAGGTACAGATCAAGGGTAAAGTGTAGCAATTCAGGGAAAGGAGCAGCGCCCTCCCCTACATCTCGGTTTATTAGCTATTGAAAAGGGAGCCATCGGGTCGCCCTCGACTACGGTGGGCAACTTTACTTACTTATATATATATATATATATATATATATGTGTGTGTGTGTGTGTGTGTGTGTGTGTAGCACGTGCTGAAACTAAATTTTAGTCGTACCCAATTGAAGCAAAAAATTTTAAATGCTTGATAAATAAATAAATGGACGATATTTTTTGGAAATTATTTTTGTGTACATTTTTCATAACAGCTTTTGAAATAAGAAAGTAACTTTGGTTCAAGATAGATAGATAGATAGATAGATAGATCTTAAGAAATGTATGTATGTATGTATGTAATTTTAGAGATGTACGTATAGAAAGAAAGAAATAAAGAAAGAAAGAACACATATATAACGTTGAAAATATGGATGTTGGTGTGAAAAAAGAGAGAGGGATTAGGAGAGAGAGAGAGAGAGAGAGTGATAAAAATCAAACCTGTGTATACTAAGAACTTTAATTGTCTTAGCTTGGTCTAACACAAGTGACTTACCGAGAGAAGATCAAGTTTAGTATACCAGTGAAATAGTATGCAGGATAAGTTTGCTCACCCTTGAGCCACGCAAGGAATTTCTCCACTCACTCTCACTCACTCATTCTCTCTCTCTCTCTCTCTCTCTCTCTCTCTATCTATCTATCGATCGATCTATCTATCTGCCTCCTCTCTCTGTCGGCCTTTCACTGTCTCTTTCTTTCTATGTCTGTCTGTCTATCTCTCTCTTACTGTTTTACCTCTCTCCTTCTCTGTCCTATTTCTCTGTCTCTTTCGTTCTTTGTCTTTCTGTCAATCCGTCAGTCTCCCCGCTCTCCCTCCCTCTCTCTCTCTCTCTCTCTCTCTCTCTCTCTCTCTCTGTTTGTCTCTGTCTATCTGTCTGTCTCCTTCTCTCTTACCTTTCTCCCACTCGATTTTATCTCCCCCCTCCCCCTCTCTCTCTCTCTCTCTCTCTCTCTCTCTGTATGTATGTATATGTTTTGTTTGTCTCTCTTTCTCTTTCTCCTTCTCTATGTGTGTGTGTGTGTGTGTGTGTGTGTGTGTGTACTGAGAAATCGAGTCTGAATTTCTGGAAGGCAAGCATAAACAAATCTGTCGATGCAACAAAATGTCCCCCGACTTTTACTGGCCATAAATCCGCGGAAAGCGCCATTTTCCAACAACACGTGTTGTTCATCAAATCAGTTTCAGTCAGTTTGTTTATCTGCGACCCTCTTTCCGAATCCGTGGCCTCTGGGTTGAGGGCCGGACGAGCAATTTGGCCACACACGCATTTACTGCAAAAAGTACACACGCGGAAGCAATGAAAAACCACATAAAACACTAACGTAAGGATTGCACGCACACGTTGAAAAAAAACAACAAAAAAAACAATGAAGCAAATATAAAAAAAAAAGTGCATAATTATTGTTTAAAGTGCCTCACCGAAGAGTAAATGATAACGAGTGAGTCTTGTAGATGATCACAACTAAGTAGTGAGTTCGATTCTAACTTGGTGCTTACACTTGCTCTAAAACAATCTATTTAGTTATAGAATGGTTGTGTTAGGGTATTTTGTTTAATTGCATACCAACTCTTTTGTGTGTGTGTGTATGTGTGTGTTTGGTTTGGTTTCTTTGTTTAATGGCATATCAACCTTTGTAGGTTATTTAATGCCAAAGCCATTCTCCTTGAAGAACAGTAGTGGCACTATTTAACCCATAACTGGGAGGATAAGGGGGTTCATACCTTTCCCAAGGGTATTTGTCCGAAAGTCAACGTAATTCCGCAGTCCATCGCTTTAACCATTACACCACGAGGACACCCCTCTCCCTGTGTGTGTGTGTGTGTGTGTGTGTGTGTGTGTGTGTGTGTGTGTGTGTGTGTGTGTGTGTGAAAGAGAGGGGGAGAGGGAAAGAGAAAGAGATTTATTTATACGCGAATATTTTGTAGATAATATCATTTTTAGACAAGTTCGAGCTTATTTGTTTGCATTACAACTATTGCTATCTAACATAAATCTAACAATTAATATTGCTATCTAACATTAATAATTTAAATAATAATAATCAAACATCAATAATAAATTAATAATAATCTAACATTAATATTGCTGTCTGAAATGATTAATTCATTTAAATATTATTTGTCTGCAAACTTTGAAATGGTTTCAAGTATTGTTATTCAAAATATTTATCATTTATTCTTATCTAGTAAAGTTGGCGACCGTAGTCGAGGGTGACCAGAAGGCTCCCTTTTCAATAGCTACTACACTGAGGTATAGAGGAGGGCGCTACTCCTTTCCCAAGATTGCTCCACTTTACACTTGATATGTACCTTATATTGCTGAGTGTTAAGCAAGGAGGTATCAAATACCATTTTTAAAGTCTTTGGACCTGGGATTGACTATGGGTCTCTCGGACCATTGGCGAACAATCTGACCGACTTATTGGCCTGTTGGGTAGAGTGTTCGCCAATGGCCCGGAAGACCGGTGTTCAATCAAGGTCGAGTCATACCAAAACTTTAAAAATGGTATTTAATACCTCCTTGCTTAGCATTCAGCATTATAAGGTACGTATCAAGGGTAAAGTGGAGCAATCCTGGGAAAAGAGCAGCGCCCTTCCCTACGTCTTGGTGTAGTAGCTATTGAAAAGGGAGCCTTCAGGTCACCCTCGACTACGCTCGCCAACATTACTTACCTATTCCTATCTAATATATATAGTCTACACACAGTAAATTTGTAAATGATTGGACAGTTCTATTTGATATATAGATGGGATCCTAACAGACTCTTCCACTCTGGGTCAAAGTAGAGCTATGTCTAATAGTAATGAAAGATGGCTCCACATTCCCCAAACTCCAGGAATTGTGCCTCCCCATCAGATACAGTTTACTGTACTCTGAAAAGGTCGATTTTATTTTAAGAGTTATAATATATATATATATATATATATATATATATATATATATATATATATATATATATATATATATATAAACGTGTGCGTGTGTGTGTGTGTGATTTCTAAGTGAATGGTTTGTTGGTACTTTTTAGAATGAGTTAGAGTTCATTTGATTGCACACAGTTAAATGGTTTCGAGTATTACTATCTCAGCGTAATTGACCCTCAGCTACTGCCTCCTAGCACTTTTAAGATAAAAAGGGTTGGGCGTTTACTACAAATGCAATATGAAGAATATGGTCGGGACAATTATATTAGGTCCTAAGACTTCACATAAGCAGCTGATTGATTATATCGGGCCTCTCAGACCACATGTCTATCCCAATTAGTGAACTGTTACAAATCACGTGACCGCTTTGCTTGTCGACTCACGGACTACGCAGCCACCCGAATCCCGTCCTTAAGCATAACGTGTCACCACCCACAGCCAAAAGGTGGCCTCGTTGAAGGGTGTCTTTCACCCCTGCTGAGATGCAGTCGGCGTATTCTACAAAGTCCTGTCGACAGGGCGACTATAAAATGGAATGTATCGTGACCAAAAATGTAAACAGGAACTTACAGTGAATGCGATTCCCTAACCTCTCAGCATAAAATAGCCCAAGATGTTTTGACGTGTCGTTAAAATCAAACAATCAGCAAATATACCAGTTGGAAAATGGTTAGACTTTTTAAAAAAACAAAAGTATAAATACACCACCTCTTACTAGTTAGCAAAATTATAGAACTATACAACACTGCAATAGAATGTTTTTTCACGTTTAATGATCTTTTCTTCACATAGAAATTTTCTATCAATGGGCTCCCCGAATCATGTGGTATTTTAGTATGCCTCTTTATCATCTAATGTTTTAAACGCAACCGGAAATTACCAGAGTTCCCCGATCGGTCATTCTTATTTCAGTTATGGAAGAGCACACATCGTAACATACGAGGATCATTAAATAAGTTTCCAGATTTTTTTGTATGGGCGCTTTTATTGATAGTACATACATGAAACTCTAGTCCCCTTCGAAGTAATCACCTCCGGCTGCAATGCTCTTGTTGTATCATTCCAACAAGTTCTGGAAGGCCCCATGGAGGTCCTCTTGTGTGAGCGTGTCAATGACCTTCGTCACAGCCTCTTTCATCTCCTCAATTGTCTCATAACGACAGCCTCTGAGCTTAGGGAATAACCAAAAGTCACAGGGAGCAAGGTCTGGACTATAGGGAAGGTGAGGAACTGTCTTGATGCCCATCATGGTCAAATAGTGTGTGACAAGGATGGAGTTGTGGACTGGTGCATTGTCCTGGTGGAAATGCCACTGACCCGATTTGAAGGGTGCTGGCCTTTTCCCTAAGAATCTCTTCTTGAACTTCCTTAAAACCTCAACATAGTAACCCTAACCCTAACCCTTTGGCCAATCAACTCTGGTGTATTGACTTCCTTATTCCTCCCACACTTCTCATCATCCCTCACAGACTCCCTACCTTCCTTGAATCTCTTATGCCACTCAAAAACTGATGCACGATTCATCCAAAAGCAGTCTGAAGCATTCCATAGGCTTCTGTGGCATTTTTTCCAAGTTTAAAAAAGAATTTTATTGCATTTCATTCTTTTAAAGTGTCCTCACGTCCAGATTGCATTTTTGAAAATCACCAGCTGTGACAATCAGGCTTTAGTTGGGTGTATTCCAATTGCTGCTGTAGCTGTTCATTTGAATCTGAAATCATAAAAATTGGTCAGCCGTATCATTAGATGTTTAGCAATAACATAGTGAATTTTCAAGAGTCTACAACAATTTTAAATGCCTATACAAAAAAATCTGGAAACTTATAGAATGCACTACGTAATCTATGATCTCGAGCACCACCCCCCACCAATGGAAAACTCGAAAGTGTATATTCAACATGTAAAGTTGTGGAAGTTAAAGAATCACAAAAACGTTATAAAAACAGCTAAGCGAATTTTTCGTGTTTATAGCCAAGGTGTCATTACACACTGGTAAGTCCATAAGTTGTTTTTAAAGTTTCGTTTTGCGGACTCATCGTTAAGAGATGAACCCAGTTCAGGAAATATTGCAGACTTCGATTTAAGAGTATTGGTAAAATGCTTAGTCGAGGTTGACCCGAAGGCTCCCTTTTCAACAGCTACTACACCGAGGTGTAGAAGCAATTAAAAAAGGAGCCTTAGATTCGCCCTCGATTAAGGTCGGCAACCTTACTTATATCTATATATGTCTGTGGGTATGTGTATATATGCAAATGTATATATAAAGTTGGCGACCATGGTTAAAGGTGACCTGAAGGCTCCCTTTTCAATAGTTACCACAACGAGGTGTAGAGGAAGGCGCTGCTCCATTTCCTGGATTGCTCCACTTTACCCTTGATACCTTATGATGCTGGGATTATAAGTACCATTTTAGAGTCTTTGGTATGACTCGACCTGGGATTGAACTCCGGTCTCCCTGACCATTGGCGAACACTCTACTCATAAGGTCAATTTTGACCTCTACACATCCCGATTTACAATCTGCCACCATATTAAAAACAATGGGAAAAGTGAGAAAGTTGGGTGTTTGTGTTCTTCCTATAGTTACAAAGAATAATAAGGAATATCCATTGCAACAGATCTTCTTTCGAGCCAGAAAAATGACTCGTTTCTAAAAAAAAAAATATCATTATAGGTGACGAAAAATAGGTCTTTTATGAAAATGTTCTACGCAAAATACTGTTGATTGACAACGATGAATTTCTGCAACCTATACCAAAAGCGAAGCTTCATAAAAGAAAATATATGCTGTGTGTACGTTGGTATCATCGCGATATTATTCCTTCGAAGTTTTTAAACTCCACTCAGTCTCTCAATGTAGACTTAGACTGTAAACAGCAACAATGTGGGCATAAAAATATTCTAAGAAAACGCCATCATCTCGTCAATATAAGGAACGTTGAAAATTTTGATAATGTAAGGTCAGATTCAACCAGAATCACGTAAGAAAATTATTGGATTTAGGCTGGTTTTTTCTACCCCATCTTCCATATTCACCAGACCTTTGACCAAGAGATTTCAATCTTTGACCAAGTGATTTCCATCTCACAAAATGCTCGGAATAAACCAAAAATTTTCCAATATCAGATAAAAACGTTAGAGGAAAACGTGTTAAGCTTGAAACCATCTGAATTTTACTAGAGAAGAACCAATAAACTACGTAATAAAAAACCATAGCTAATTCAAAATAATGGCTAATATATATTTATATAAATTAATTCATTGCAAATTATTCTTGAAAACAATTATATTTTACTAAAACGGAAATTATTTGCGATTAAAACCAATAATATACGCATATAGAACTAAACAACCAAATGTTTCGAGAAAATTAAATAACATGGATTTCCCAATCATTTAAGATGAAACAAGCAATCTACAACAGGAAACCCAGAAAAAAAACTCTTCTTATACCACAAAATAAAATCTGGAATAGTCATAAGATTTTTTTTCTAAGAGCCCTTAAGATTTACAGCCCTAAATACTTAAAAGAGGAAGAAATGTACATTGAAAATTCATTGAAAACCTTTCATTATCCTAATCACTTCATAAACAATGCTAAATTAAGGCCAATAAAATAAAGAGAGCCCCAAATAATTGCAACAAGAAATAAAACACAAAAACAAATAAATAGTTTGATCAACCTTCGAAGCATAAACATAGAAAGAAACACTTTCAGAACAATCAACAATCAACAAAAAATAAATTCCACATCCGAACCAAGACTGAGAAGTCGTGGTGCTGGAGTGGATAAAGTGCTGAATTGCTACATTATAGTAAATGAGTTGGTTGGTTCGTTGGTTGGTTTTTGGTTGGTTTTTATGGCATATCAACCTTTGTTTTTTATTTAACGCCAAAAATATTTTCTTACAAATAGTTCTATTTCAAACAATTCAGTTTAGCATGAGTACCCAGTTTAATTATCAAAAACATTTCTATTTCAAGCTATTCAATCTATTCAAACAGTTCTAATTCAGCTAATTCAGTTTAGTATAAGTGCAGAAGTTCTATATTAAATAAATCAGTTTAGTGTAAGTACCGTTTCAATGTTAAAAACAGTTCCACTTCAAACAGTTCAGTTTAGCATTAGCTCGCAGTTTAAATGTAAGTACAGTGTAATTGTCAAAAACATGTCTATTTCAAGCTATTCAGTTTAGTCAAACAGTTCTTATTCAAACAATTTGGATTAGCGTAAGTATGCAGTTAGTTCTATTTAACTCATAGATAGGGCCCTATCAGGTGCTACCACTCCGGGCCAGAGTGGACCTGGGAGCAATGGCAATGAAAGGATGCTCTGCATTCCCCAAAGCTCGAGCATCACAGGAACCTCACCATCAGATTGTTTAGTGTCATATACAGGACACACCTTACCCCTCTGCAGAGAAGTGTATTCTACAGCCCCAGCCAAATGGGCAAGTAAACAGGTTCAATCTCGATGCGTACTGTTATGTTCACTTTCGGACTTTGGGAAAAATA
Source organism: Sepioteuthis lessoniana (assembly GCA_963585895.1). Classification (NCBI taxonomy): domain Eukaryota; kingdom Metazoa; phylum Mollusca; class Cephalopoda; order Myopsida; family Loliginidae; genus Sepioteuthis; species Sepioteuthis lessoniana. The sequence continues at coordinate 2,935,220 of OY757911.1, forward strand.
AGAATCCACTTCTCCGGCCAATTCTGGGTTAAGTATTACCACTGTTATTATTTTACAACAATGACTAGTATTAATCATCCCACGAGGGTTGATATGCCATTAAGAAAAGAAACCATACCGAAGCAGAAATTCACGAAATAGCTTGTAATATATGATGCGATAGCCAGTTATAAAACATCAGTTATTCCTAACTCATAATAATAATTTTCAAACTGATTTATTTGCTCAGTCGGTAGGAGATATAGAATACACTGACTGCTTTTCTGCAGAAGGATAAGAATGTCCCAATGAGTGTCCTGAATATGACACTAATAAATCTGAGGTTCCTGCAATGCTGGAGCTTTGGAGAATATGGAGGACCTATTTATTGCCATCGCTCCCAGGTTCACTCTGGTCCGGAGTGGTAGCACCTGATAGGGTGGTTTCAAAGGGTCAAATATATCTAAACTGTGTACTTATGCTAAACTGAATAGTTTGAAATAGAACTGTTTGGACAATTAACTGTTTATAAACAAAAACTATACTTAAACTAGACTGAATTGTTTGAAATTTAATTCGGCGTTGAATGACACGAAAAGAGTTGATACGCTGGAAAACAAACCAACCAACCAACCAACCAACTGAACAGATTTATTTGACCCATCAATGGTACTCGTACAATCATTCCATGCCAAAGTGGATCTGGGAGTAATGGCAATGAAGGAGAGTGCAACACTCCTCTGGGCTCCAGAACTGTAGCCTCACCATCAGATGTAGTTTAGTGTGATACCTAGGATAATCTTTTTTTGTGGTATCATACACCGCTGCAGAGGCAACAGTTGACCTATTAGAAGCTCCGGCTAGAGTGGGGGAGGTATTTTTTGTTTTGTTTTTAATACTTTTTTTTTTCAATAGATGATAATTGAAAGTTTGGAATATCTACACAGATTGATGGATCTTTTCATTAATCAAATTGAACACGTGTTCCCCGAGTCTCCCCGAACAATTCACACATCTCTTGAAATCACTTCACAAATAATGAATAAATAAATAAAGCTTAATTTTCTATTTAGTCTTTATTTTCTTTAATCGTAAAATTCATTTCCTGGATTGAGTAGCACTTTGTCTATATACACACACTGGTTTAAAAAAGTGAACTTGTATCGTTTTTTTGCTACTAAAAAAAAGGTCAATTTAGTTCGTAAAATTTGAGATTTTTAATGATTTTTTGTTGTTGTTTTTAGAACCTTATACTAATAAAATATATTTAATTTGAATTGAAAATCCCACTGAAGAAGAAATGATTGAAGAACTTTTTAAAAGAATAAATAAAGAGAATTATAAGAATGAGACAAAATGAGATTCTATTCAGATTTTTTTAAATCTTGAATAGTGAAAACGAACAGACATCCAAATCCACTGAGAAAAGAGTTAGCCTTCATTTCGCAAAAACAGGTTCTACCACGAAGAAAATGGGTTCTAGTCACCCAAAAACTTTCACAGAAAGAAATGTCCAACAAATAAAATTTGATGTTCCAGGAGACAAAAAGAAAACCCTGACGAACATGACAAAATAGTTCAAAACTAGCAATGGCAATGCTCTATTTCGAAGGATAATCACAAGAAGGCTAAAAAAAAAAAAAAATTGGAATCATGACATTAAAAGCCTTTGTTATCAAAAACGAATGTCAAGGACAGATTGCATTTTGCAGCAGAATATTGAAATTTTTATACCAAGTGGATGTGAGAAAAGATTTACTTTTATAGTGATGCCCCGGTACATTGTTTTGGTAGATCAGTTAAAAAAATTATTGCCAGAATTTTTGAAAACAACAATTAAACATAGAAATGGTTAAATGATGGTGAATGGAACATTCTGGTCTTCTGAGATGGGGGAACTAATTCGATACAATATGATCATTCAGAGAACGCGATAATCAAATAACTATTATCAAATAGAAACAACATCTTGAAACTGAATAATTATTAGTATTAGATAAGAATACTTGCTACCATAAAAATGTGTGCAAAACCTTTTAAAGAAGCAACTTCACAATTAAAGCAACCATGAATTACAATGAAAGCGATTCTTTAACCTCTAGGCATAAAATAATCCTAGACAAGTTGACATACCTTTAAAACGAGTCACTCAATCAAAAAAAAAATTCCATCGGAAAGCCATCCCGTTTTATTATGCATTGAATATGTCTATGTATCAAATATCTTGTGAGCCCTGTCAGCTGGAGCCATAAAATACACCGACTGCATCTCTGCAGCGGGGTAGGAACCCCATCCAAACAAGTGTCCTGGATATGACACTAAACACTCTGATGGTAGGGCTCTAGTAATGGTGGAGTTATAGGGAATGTGGAATAGCTCTTCATTGCCATTGCTCCCAGGCCCACACTAGCCCGGGGTGGTAGCACCTGATAGGGTTCTATCGATGAGGCAAATAGAACTGTTTGACATTTAAACTGAGTACAAACAACGGATTTCTGCTAAATTGAATTGTTTGAAATAGAACTGTTTGAATTATAATTGTTTGATCACTCACCGTGTGTAAACAAATGGCTGATGTTTAATAGAATTGTTTGCGATGCATAGCAATACTTGGAACCATTTATCTTTGTTGAGTTATGCTTAAAAATCATAAATACCTTATATATATATATATATATATATATATATATATATATATATATATATATACGTGTGTGCGTGCGTGTGTATAAATATGATTTGATTTTAAATAATCTACAATGGTTGACATGCCATAAAAGCAAACCAAATTAAATTAAATGTCTTCATTTGTATTTTTATTACTTTTTCTTACCTTCCTTTAAGAAAACTATTTGACAACGCTCATGTCTTTGTCTATTAGTTTATATATAAATATTGGTTTGGTTTGATGTTGCTGTTTTTTTAATTTAATGTCATATCAACCTCCATGGACTATTTAATGCCGAAACGATCTTTATAGAAGAACAGTAATAGTGCTACTTAATGTATTGCTGGGGCTATACATATATATATATATACTTACCTACCCAAAGCCATCCTTGTAGAAGAAAAGCAGCGTCACTATTCAAGCCAGAACTTGAGCACTATATATATATATATATATATATATATATATATATAATGTTGGCAAGCGTTATCAAGGACGACTCAAAGGCTCCTTCTTCAAAAGCTACTGCAGCGAGCTGTAGGAGAGGGCACTACTCCTTTCCCTGGATTGCTCCACTTTACACTTGATGCGTACCTTATAATATTAAGTGTTAAGCAAGGACTTTTCAAGTACCATTTTTTGTCTTTAGTATAACTCGACCTGGGATTGAACCCTTGTTTCTCAGTCCATTATATACCCCTCGGCACGCGCAGAAAGCGACACAAGGATAATTTTAAGCGGGGTTTAACAGGTTTTCCTTCTCTAAGACAGGTTGGCCAACCAAGGTTAAAGATTTTAGTCCATCTTACTATTCCCCCATAGCTAACGGGAGAATAATTGGATTCATACCTTTCTCAAAGGTATTAGCGCTGTGTGAAATGCAAACAGTCTCGTCCAGGATTCGAACTCGTATCACTGTGTCTATTTCTAACGACAATAACCATTACACAACGAACACCTCTCAGTCTCTCTATCTCTGTCTCTTTCTGTCTGTCCGTCTCTCTGTCTGTCTGTCTCTCTCTCTCTCTATATATATATATATATATATATTGTCATCTACGTATATATATATATATGTGTGTGTGTGTGTGTGTGTGTGTGTGTGTGTGTGTGTGTGTGTGTGAGTGGAAGAACTTGTGAATTGACAAACGCCCAAAAGCGTCATTGGGTTCATTTGAAAAGTGCACTGCGGCTATAAATCGTCTTTTAATAGATGTAACGACGCACTCTTATTTGACTGCTAATCAGCCAATGGCGGTCCTGTGCATTTTGATGAGGATCTGTAACAGCGAGATATATGTAACCGCCTTATAGTGACGTACGTTTACGTGTCTATGATGGGTCAAAATGATAAGCTGCTATTAACTGTGGCACTTGTCGGATAAACCTACGGGTCGGGCCGCGTAGAGAATTCACATTTCACTCACTGTCAGGGGGAATTAACTCTGATAGCCTCTAATCAACCACGCTGCACGCGGTCGAAAACATCGTTCGAGGAATTGGTTTACGAGTCCATTGTATATGTATACGTGTTTGTGCGTGTACCTCTATGTGTATGCTTGAATAAGAAACGTGAAGCCAAGACGTATGTGTGGATAACAAACGGGAAATTATTCTAAATATACGTATATATTAGTACAGTATCACTCATAAATAAGTAAGCCCCACCCCAAACATTTTTTGGCAAAAATTTATTTTCTTTTAAACCAAAGATACCAGGATTTTATTATGTCTAGTGAAACATTATACAACCAAAGCTGATATCATTAGGTAATATTTATTACCAAACTTTACAGCTTGCCGAGAGTATTGTTTATAAAGAGTAGTGTCAAAATCATTGCAGTATTTTCATTGTGTACGTTGCTCACCCCTACATACATACAAACATATATATAAATGTGTGTGTGTGTGTGTGCGCGTATCAAACCCTGTGCCATGGGTGTAATTCGACACCAGCTCAATTTTTAAGCGGAGTAATGATGTTTTATAATTTGGAGTTTTTCTTCTCCCAAACTGGTTGCCATAATAATATTAAAGAACCCTCTAGGCCCTATGAAACTATAGCTTGGAGAGAATAGTTGAATAGCAAAGGTATTAACACACACACACACACTCAGACACACACACAATTATATATATATATATATATATATATAAAAGTAGATAATAGAAACACATACATACAGAGAGATAAGGCACACGCGCACACACATATACATATATTTAAGTTATATATTGACTGAAACTCGTATACACATATTTATACTTAGAGTGAATTCATTTGTAGATTATATATATATATATATATATATATATATTGTCATCCACAGACAGACTGTTTCATTCTATCAGGACTCATCAGTGTGGCTAGACACGCAGGATGCTCGAAGCCGGGATCGAAACCCGTCCAACTTTACGTTAGACTAAGTTTCAAACCTCTCGGACACCAAGCGGACCATGTTGGCTAAGGAAATTTTTTAAGGTATTTATTTTAGCAACAGCAGCAGCAGCCTTTGATTACATTTTTTATATCCTATCGGCTACCAGAGTGTTCAATTCTTTCGAAGAGCTTTGCATTATTTAAACTTAGGTCTATCTGTCGATCTGTATATATATATATATATATATATATATATATAATATTGGCAGTGGTATATATATGTATATATATATATATATATAATTATATACATATATGTGTGTGTGTGTGTGTGTGTGTGTGTGTGTGTGTGTGTGTGTGCACGCGTACGATTGCGACTGAGTGAAAGCCCGCCTATTCGTGTCCATTTGTTTGTTTCTTTAATGGCATACTAACCTTCATGGTTAATTCATGCCAAAACCATCCTTGGAGAAGAGTAGTGGTGATATTCAACCTATACCTGGTGTGAATAAAGTAGGGTCCATACGCCCTGCTTGTGTCGTTATGATCACAATTTATTTGTCGCACACCCAACAAAATTTTATTGAAGGAAAAAAAGAAAGGTTTAAGTCGAAAGAAAAGCTTGGTTAATTCCACTCATTAATCTTACTTATTGTATGGAATGCTGGACACTCAGTAGTTTTTGATATCATACCATTTTTTCTTCTTCTTTTCTTTTCGTTGGAATTTATATTTGGTTTTGTTTTTGTCATTCAAAAAAAAACGCTTTTCTTTCTTCCGGCAACGCAATACGTCAGATGTGCTGTTATCAGAATTGGCCGTCAAAGTGTCATTCAAAAAAAGATTTTTTTTTTTTTTTACATAAAAAGTAAATAAACAAAGAAGCAAAAAAAAACCGAAAAAAAGTGAAGACGAGAATAAAAGAAAATAATGATAAACACAGAAGTGAATTTAGATAAATGCTGATCATTTTGCTAAAGAATTACACCCTGTTTATCATTTACCAGGCAGATGGAACGTACGTTTGTTTTAAAGAATAAAAATGCAACCTTTTATTTTTAGCTTATTATTAGCGAGAGGTAAGAGGATCGTTTTTCTTTTTGCTGATATAAACCCAAATTGACTACCTTGTGGTTGAGATTGTTATGTATTTCAAAAAGATGTTGTTAAGATTCCTGACAAGCAAGTGAATCATTTAGTTTCAATTCTTTAGAATTGAGTAATGAATAATGTGTTATAAGAGCTGTCTTTATTGTGTAATGTTCCACACAAAATAAAGGAACCTTGGTATCTTTAGTTTGGAAGAAAATTAACTGCATTAAAAAATGGTTGGAATGTAGTTTATTTATTGACGATTCTATATATGTATCAACATATTTTGAGAGCGTTGATCGTCAGTAAATCACTATGTGATTATGTGTCGAACCAAGTGCAATATAATATGGAGAGTGCTCAATATCTATGATAGAGCTATTAAAATAATAATAATGATAATAAGTAAATATATATTATATATATATTTAATCCATGGAAAATATTGTTCTGCAACCTAAGGTTTCATGAAGTTTATAACAACATTCGTCAGGCAGTTAAGAAAATGGAATGAAAATGGCTTTTTGTCTGTATTTTGTCGCATTTTCGATTTTCAATTTCATTCCATCTTTTTAACTGCCTGATGTGAGTTCGAACTTCAGTCGCGCTATTACGTTCACTTTGGGAGAAATACCTCTTTGGAAAGGTATGAACCTCGTTATCCTCCCATTTATGGGTTAAATAGTACCACTAGTGTCCTTCTAAAAAGATGGATTTGGCATTAAATAACCTGAGAAGGTTGATATGCCACTAAATAACAAACAAACAAGCACAAGACTGTTGATTAACAACGATGAATTTCTGCAGCCTACACCAAAGGCGGGGTCTCATGAGAGAAACGTTATGCTACATGTATGTTGGGATCACAGCGGTATTATTCATTTGGAATTTTTAAACACCAATCAGACATTCTCTGTAGATTTACACTGTCAACAGCAACAATGTAAGCATAAAAATCTTCTATGAAAACGCTCGATGAAACGTCGAAAACCTTATTGATAATGTCAAGCCACATTCAGCGAGAATCACACAAGAAAAAACAGTTCAGAGGTCACTCTCTTCCGGTGTATCAGTCTATGAGTGTATCATGGGATTTTTTACCTTGTCCCATTTCATCAGCTAAGCACGCCCACGCGATCTCTTTCGATTACTGGCCATTGGAATGTGTCACTTCCTTCCGGTGCATCACTTTGTAATGGCATATTTGCTCGGACCGACGGTCAAAATACAAAATTTATAGAAATCTTGACCTTGGATCCATCTGAATTTTACTTGAAATGAATCAACTTGCTACCTGATAAATGGGAAGAGATAATTCAGTCATAAGAATCCTTTGACAATTCCCCGATCAAACCCCCAGATTGATCTCTTAAAACTTCAAGACATTCGAGCCCTTCCACTAAATACAGACAAATATTTACGGAAAGCACCTTGATATTACACAAAAGGAAAAAACAAACAAAAACAAAATCTTGAAGCTCTATACTGATGAAGATTAACAAACCTTCATTAAATAAGATCAACTTCGTATATAACAATCACATTCTAAAATGCCCATCGCACTATTTCCAACAATTCTTCCGCTTATCTAAATTAAAAATCTTTTCTTCCCTAATTTCCCCTACAACTTATTTTCCCTTTATTCTTTATTTAAATGCATATGACTCATCCTTGTGTTTCTTTATCTCATTATTTGCTCCCCAGAAAATAGTTCCAGTACGGGACCGAAAGTGAGAAAAATATAGCGCCTTCCTAAAAACATTCCATCCAGAAATCAAATGTCTCATGCAAAGACTTGAACACATCAAAGATAGAATAGAAAGGCACGAAGTGTCTATCTTATTTAATCAAATATAAATATATATATATATATATATATATATATATATATATATATATAGTATACTTAGTCCAGTTGGGAGTAATTCCATCAGGACAAGAAATTATTCATGAATGAATATTGAAATTTTCCTGCTGAAGAGCTCAATGTACCAATAATACAGAGCAATAATTTCTTTAAGAAAAAACAACGAAACCAATCACAAAGGATTATAAATTTATTTCCATCCTGTTACGCATTTTTGAAATTTCCAAAAACACGAAAAAAAATTAACAGGACTTCTTCAGATCTTTTTGATAAACAATAGAGTTTTTTTATCAAAAAGATCTGAAGAAGTCCTGTTAATTTTTTTTCGTGCTTTTGGAAATTTCAAAAATGCGTAACAGGATGGAAATAAATTTATAATCCTTTGTGATTGGTTTCGTTGTTTTTTCTTAAAGAAATATATATATATATATATATATATATATGTGTGTGTGTGTGTGTGTGTGTGTGTGTGTGTGTGTGTGTGTGTGTGTCTGTGTGTGTGTGTGAACAAAAGACAGAAAGGAATATTTCTTTCCTTCTTTTTATTCTCAACTATTTTCGACCTTGGGTCATTGTCAGGAAAAAGATTTTTTGTGCAAAAATTTTTCTTAGAAAATTTCTAATATTCTTTTGAAGGAGTCCACATTCTCTACGAAAAGCGATGTAAAAACCAACAGTATATATACGTGAGCGGGCACTCTTAGCGTAACCTTTATCGCTGTAGAAAACCCTTGATTGGTTCTGTTTTATGGCACATCAACCACTTTAGGCTATTTCACGCCAAATGTTATTTATGCATATAAATTAGATTAATAATTTATAAACACAGAGTTTGTAGATACCATTTTTAAATGAACCTGAGATCACTTCTCTGCACATCGTTAAATGGTTCGAAGTATTACTATAAAATACTAATAATTCAGTTTAACATTAGTAATTTGTTTGCTTACTGTTAAACGGTTTCAAGTTTCGAAAATAACTAAATATTTCTATTTGACCCAAAGAAGGAACCCTATCAGGTGCTACCACTCCAGGCCAGAGTGGACCTGAAGGTAATAGCAATGAAGGGGTAGTCCACATTCCCTGAATCTCCAGCATTACTAGAATCTCACCATCAGGTTGTTTAATGTCATATCCAAGACACCCGTTGGGGGTGGTCTTACCCCTCTGCAGATAATTTGCTTTTTTTATTTGATAAACAATTAATTGGTCTTATTGATCTTTAATTGTTTTTTAAGAGTATTTTTTTCTTTGGACATGGTTATCTGATATCAAGTATTTCTATCTAATACAAATAATTTTCACTTAGCAATTACATTCATTTTCAGGCTGATACCATTGGTAAAGATGTAAGCCCTTTATTCTCCCAACTCTACGTTGAACAGTATACTGTTGTTCTCTATGCTATTATATTCATTTTCCGGCTGATACCATTGGTAAAGGTATAAGCCCTTTATTCTCCCAACTCTACGTTGAACAGTATACTGTTGTTCTCTATGCTATTATATTCATTTTCCGGCTGATACCATTGGTAAAGGTATAGGCCCTTTATTCTCCCAACTCTACGTTGAACAGTATACTGTTGTTCTCTATGCTATTATATTCACTTTCAGGCTGATACCATTGGTAAAGGTATAGGCCCTTTATTCTCCCAACTCTACGTTGAACAGTATACTGTTGTTCTCTATGCTATTATATTCACTTTCAGGCTGATACCATTGGTAAAGGTATAGGCCCTTTATTCTCCCAACTCTACGTTGAACAGTATACTGTTGTTCTCTATGCTATTATATTCACTTTCAGGCTGATACCATTGGTAAAGGTATAGGCCCTTTATTCTCCCAACTCTACGTTGAACAGTATACTGTTGTTCTCTATGCTATTATATTCACTTTCAGGCTGATACCATTGGTAAAGGTATAAGCCCTTTATTCTCCCAACTCTACGTTGAACAGTATACTGTTGTTCTCTATGCTATTATATTCATTTTCCGGCTGATACCATTGGTAAAGGTATAAGCCCTTTATTCTCCCAACTCTACGTTGAACAGTATACTGTTGTTCTCTATGCTATTATATTCATTTTCCGGCTGATACCATTGGTAAAGGTATAAGCCCTTTATTCTCCCAACTCTACGTTGAACAGTATACTGTTGTTCTCTATGCTATTATATTCATTTTCCGGCTGATACCATTGGTAAAGGTATAGGCCCTTTATTCTCCCAACTCTACGTTGAACAGTATACTGTTGTTCTCTATGCTATTATATTCATTTTCAGGCTGATACCATTGGTAAAGGTATTAGCCCTTTATTCTCCCAACTCTACGTTGAATAGTATTACTTTTGTTCTTCTACAAGGAAGGCTTTCGCATTGAATAACCTATGAAGTGTGCTATTCCATTTAGCGAAGGAATCAAACAAAATCTAATTTATTTACAATTATAAGGCTCAAGTAACTAATTATAATGATTATCTTCAAGTAATTATAACTTCAAGTAACTATTTTCTATACAAATAATCTACAGTTATCAACAAGTTATACCAGCTATCTACCGGTATCAATAATTCCTATTTAATGCAAACGATTTTTAAACGGTTCTGTTTGATCAATAGATGTGGCTCTTGCAGGTTGTGGTGTAATGGTTCAAGAACTAGACTGCTGAATCGTAGTAAGAGAGTTCGTATGTTCACTTTAGAACAAATACCCTTGGAAAATGTATGAACCCCTTTTATCCTCCCAGCTGTGGGTTAAATAGTACCGCTACTTTTCTTCTGCAAGGATGCCTTTGGCATTAAATAACCCACAGTGGTTGATATGCCATTACAAAACAAACAAAACAAAATATCTTGCAGGTCATAGTGAATCTGAATGCAATAGCAATAAAGAAGTACTCTACACTCCCTAGATCTCCAAAACCCGAGCCCATTATCAGATGCAGTTTAGTTCATACCCAGGACACCCCTTTAAAGTGGGGGGGGTCTTACTTCTCTGCAAAGGATATATTCTGGATATTTTAATTCCCAGCCGCTGGGTGGGTAATAATTCAAGCTTAAGATATGAAATAATTTACAAAAAATCTCGTTATGATTGTTAGCATCAATTCAGGAAAAACGGCACATCATACCGAGATTTTTATTTGAGCAACACAATTAAGATGCTCGAAGTTAAAAATTAAATGAATTTTCACTTCTGTTTGCAACGGAATTGTCAATTTTAGGGTCCGCATTGAAATCTTTCTGTTTTGTTTTCATACAAAGTTTTAGAAAAATTTCACATACCTATGAAATGCTAACTAAAACTATTATCTTCTTCCTCAATAGATGCATCAATATAATCATCGACAGCTGTTAACTATGAAATACTAACTAGAATCCTTCACTCCTTCCAAAGAAAATATCAGTATTCTCATAGACCGCTGTTAACTATGAAATGCTAAGTAGAATCCTTCACCCACTCCTATATAAAAGTAACAATATCCTCATAAAGCGCCATAACAACAGAGACCCAATAGGTTAACGGGTCGTCTAGTATTAATAATAAAAATTCAACCAGGCGACGATAATGCAGATGCCGCGAATTCCATATCAAGACTCTTCTCTGAGTTTGCAGCACCACAGAGTTCTTTCTTTCAGATTCGTCTCAGTAGAAAAGCTAGCAGCCAAAGAAATAAAGATGAAACCTCAGTCAGCACCAACACCCCTTGTTCTTCGAGTACTAACGTCACATTTTGCAAGTGCAGGCTGTTACATTATCTGAGAACGTTGAAGCACGTACCATTAACACGTTCTCGCTTTTGTTTCAGTTGATTTAGATTTTTCGATTGCAAGGTAAGAGAGGCGAAGTTATTTCGTTTCTGTAACGAACCATTGAAACTGAGGCTTTGCCAATACTTGACCTCAAATTAAGCACTCCATGTATACACACTGTGAGCAGCTTTTGTTTGAAGATAAGAAATAAATAAATAAACAGATAAATATATAAGAATTACAGTAAACGAAACAATAAACACAGTCGCACGCACATTGAATGCAATCACAAATTAGCTTGATGCAGAAATTCCCAGCACATACCATTGCACAATATTAACAAAATCTTAAAAGTGTACTTGAAATTTATTCACCTCCGTATTGTTTGTCACCGTTGTCGTGGGTTGGGTTAGAATTCTCTGACTGTAAAGAAGTATAACCCTCTCCAAAAAAAAAAAAAAGATTTATCCTGGGTATGGTACTAAAATGCATCCGATTGTCAGGTTATAGCTCTAAAGCTCAGTTGAATATGAGGCCCCTCTTCATTGTCATTTTTCTTAGGTCCATCTTGTTAAGGTCCCATCTATGGGTCAGATGTTTAAAATCATTCGGGCTCGATAGGAATATTTATACTATATAACAGTAAATTATTTGTATTAAGTATATTGACGTGAAGCTATAATTGTTTAATTATGATCGTTATTTGTTACTTAAAATCCTAACAATTATTAAACAAATAATTACTTGTAACTATATGATCATTGGCTTAATGAGTAGAGAGTTCGCCCATGGTCCGGGAGACTGGGGGTTCAATCCTAAGTCGAGTCATACCAAAGACTCAAAAAATGGTACTTGATGCCGCCTTGGTCAGCACAATAAGGTAAGGGTAAAGTAAAGCAATCCAGGAAATGAAGTAGCACCCTCCCCTACACCTCGGTGTAGTAGCTATTGAAAAGGGAGCCTTCGGGTCACCCTCTAAGGTCACCAACTTTTTATATAATCATTAGCATTTGATTGGAATGCATGAAACCATACAACTGTACACATAATATTTGTATTAGATAAGAATACTTGATATCATATAACTGCGTGCAAAAAATTCTTAATAAATAACTACACCAAAAAATGTGAATATAAATGTACCATGAAGGCAATTCCAGAATCTCTAGGCAGAAAATAACCCGAGATGGGTTGACATGCCGTGAAAAATAGTCAATCAGGAAATCAATTGGTTATTGCTGGTAAAGTCAACTAATTGTAATGGTTCATTTACGAGCCTAAAAGTTCTTAAACTATGGTTTGGTTTGGTTGGGTTGGGTTTTATGGTATATCAACCATTAAAGGTTATTTAATGCCAAATCTATTTTTATACATATTAACAGTTCTATTTCAAACAATTCAGTTTAGCATAAGTACACAGTTTTAATATCAAAATAGTTCTATTTCAAACAATTCAGTTTAGCCTAAGTACACAGTTTAGTTCTGTTTAACCCATAGATAGGACCCTATCAGGTGCTACCACTCCGGGTCAGAGTGTACCCAGGAGCGTTGGCAATGAAGGGATACTCCGCATTCCTAAAAGCTCCAGCATACTAGCGCCTCACCATCAGATTTTTTAGTGTCACATCCAGGACACTCGTTGCGGGGTGGGGTCTTACCCTTCTGTAGAGATGCAGTTGGTACATTCTGCAGCCCCAGCCAAGTGAGCCATCTAAAACTATGAAAATGAAGTCTGTATAAAAATGTTTAAAAAATTGTTTGTTTTGTCTTTGGGTTTTTTGGGAGGGGTTGTTATGATTTATTTTTTGTTGTTTTTTTTTGTTTTGTTTTGTTATTTTTTGTGTTTTTTTTTCATTCTTATTGAAAAAAATAATCGCTGACAATGAAAGATATCATACATATTACGCCCAGTCAGCGGGGTTTACTGTTCTCAATACAGAGGGGTAAGACCCCTTCCCCGAAAAAAAGTTACTCTGGATGTGACATCAAACTGCTTTTGATGGTAAAGCCCCATCTTTTCTGGTAAATTTGTTAAGCTGTTTTCAATAGCATAAAGCTTCCGGAATAATCCAACTCATAAATAGTCAACCAAATTTTCTAACTTGCCGCTGTTCTACGACTAAGTGCTAGATTTAATTTTATTTTTCATAAAATTTAATCAAAACATCATCTAATAATTTCTTTAATTTGATAAATTCCAAACTTTTTTTTAAAGTGATTTTTAGCCTCACTGAATAACCAACATTTGAGCTGCTAGTTGGAGAAAAAGTCAGGATTTATATGCCTCAAGATTACTACAACGGTTAAAGCGTCGGACTGCAGTATTGTAGTGAGTTCGAACTCCAGTCGCGCTATTACGTTCACTTTGGAACAAATAACCACCTTATCCTCTCGTCTATGGGTGAAATAGTACCAGTACTGTCGTCTCGAAAGGATGGATTAAGTGTCAAATAACATGCAACACATTTTTTTGACACGTGTCCTTTTTTGACCTTTGATATGACATTACTTTATCACATCGACATGTATTTCTACTTTATTTTTAAGTAGCATACACACGCTCCGCACGCATCTTGGGATTAAACGCTCTTCCGTTACCAAAAAAAGATTATCTTAAAGAAAAAGTGGATTAATCTCTTATCTATATCAAAATGAGGTGTCAAATACATGGTTGAATCCTATTTATAAGTAACTTTTTCATCGTCGAAAATTCATCATTACTTTTGAATAAAAAAATACTTTATAGAATAAATATGAAGGTCATTCTATTAAAAATAATGAAGGTCATTCTATAAAAAATAAATATGAAGGTCATTCTATTAAAAAAAAAAAAAAATTTTTTTCAGAATATTTTCGATAAAGATAAGTTTTGTTTAGAATTGGTTTACTGAAAAAAAAAATTTGATCTCCCAAAAACATTTCGAAAATGATGTCAACAAAATTAAGGTGGCTTAAAAGTGTAAAACGTGAAATTTACTGAAAAATGTTTAATTTGACGGAAAAGCATGTTTGAACAAAAAAAATGTTTGCAACTGGGGTAAATTGCTTAAAGAAGGTTGAAACAGTATTCAACCTGAAGGTAGGCCAGACAGTCCTACAATGGTGATCACACTTGAAATGGTGGATTCAGTTAATGTGCTTATATTGGCTGATTTGTATAAGAGAACATTGCTGAACAACTAGGAATTTCTGTTAACAGTGCACAAAAAATTGTGTATGATAACCTTGTCTTTTCTACGGTCAGTTGTCGTCGTGTTTCACCAAGACCTCATACTACAGTAAGGACAGCGAAAACCATCAGTCAGTTTTGATTGGTTGATTGGTTGGGGTTTATGGCATATCAACCTCTGTAGGTTATTTAAAGCCAAATCCATTTTTATACAAATAAACAGTTCTATTTCAAACAATTCTGTTTAGCATCAGTACAGAGTTTAAAAGTCAGAAACATTTCTACTTCAAACTATTCCATTTATTCAAAGAATTCTCATTCACCTAATTCAGTTTAGTACAAGTATAGATTTCATTTACACACAGTTAAATGACAAAATAGTTCTATATTAAATAATTCAGTTTAGCTTTAATAGAGTTTCAATGTCAAAAACAGTTCTATTTCAAACAACTCAATTTAGCAAAAGTATGTAAAATATAAGTACACAGTTCAATTGTCAAAAACATTTCTATTTCAAGCTATTCAATTTAGTCTAACAGTTCTAATTCAAACAATTCAGTTTAGCATAAGTATGCTGTTAGTTCGATTTAACCCATAGATAAGACCCTATCAGGTGCTACCATTCTAGTCCAGAGTGAACCTGGAAGCTATGTCAATGAAGGGATGCTTCGCATTCCCCAAAGCCCCAGCATCACTGGAACCTCAACATCAGATTGTTTAGTGTCATATACCAGGACACTCGTTATGGGGGGGGGGTCTAAACCCTCTGAAGAGATACAGTCGGTGTATTCTACAGCCCAAGCCGACTGAGGAACTGTCAGTTTTGATGGGGACAACTGCCACGTTTTCTTTACGGTGCAGATCTGACCCTCACTGATTTCTATTTGTTTTGTGCCGCCAAAGAATTTCTTCGGGGAACAAAGTTTCCATGCGATTATGAAGTAAAAAGCGCCATGAACAAATGGCTACAAATTCACTCCAAAGATTTTATACTTAAAGAACATAAAATCTTTATATGCAATAACGTGTTTTAAAGAATGGAGATTATATTTAAAAATGTGAGTAGTAATATGGCAAAATTCATCGTTTGTATGCAAAAAAAAAAAAAAAAAAAAAAATGAGCTTAGGCTTGCTTAAAATTTTATCTACAAAATATGTTTAGAAAAAAAAAATTAATATATGTATTAAAAGGATTTGACCTTAAATTACCTTCAATGGTTGATATGCCATAAAAACAAACTAAACCAATTACAATTTCTCAGCTATGGGTTAAGTAGAACCTCTATTGTTCTTTTACATTTGATTTGTTAAGTGACCCTCGTATATTTAAAGCGGTTATAAAGCAGCTTATATTTAGCTATAGACTGTAAAATATATTTGGACAATTCTCTCTCTCTCTCTCTCTCTCTCTCTCTCTCTCTCTCTCTCTCTCACTCTCCTTCTTGCAAACGCATCTGCGCAAGCCGATTCGCTGGATCAGGTAGAAAAAGGCGTTTATCTTTATGGGAACTCAGAAGAGAAAAGTTCATGTATTTTAACTGGAGTGATGCCACCTCCTCTCTAAATGGCAAACCTCTGAAATTAGTAGACCAGTTCACATATCTCGGTAGCAATATCTCATCTACTAAAAGCAATGACAACACGCAAAGGAAAAGCAGTGATCGCAATTGACAAGTTGTCGACAATATGGAAATCTAATCTCTCAGATTGAATAAAACGAGAATACTTCCAAGATAAAGCCGTGTAAGTATTACTGTATGGTTGCAACACTTAGATGGGAACTACACAAAAATGCTGTTTTAAAAATATCTTGGATGCAGCACCGTACAAACCAGTAAATGTACGGCCACTTACCTCCAATCTCGCAAACAATCTAAGTAGGGCGTGCAAGCGTTGCTGACCACTGTTGGTGAAGTAAAGACGAACTCATAAGCAACGTTCTCCGATGGACTACTACTCATGGACACACCAGTGTTGGACGATTACCAAAAACTTGTATTCATCAATTCTGTACAGACACTGAGTACTGTCGAGAGGACTTTTTAGAGCAATAGCCAATAGAAATGGATGGGGAGAGAGAGAGAGTCAAATAAATCCATACTGTCGGCAAAGCCTTGATGTCTATACTGTTGATAGAGTTTTTAAGGTCGTTTTTATACAGTACACGGAGTTTAGTTTACATATTAATCAGTCTGGCAAACCTGAAGGGGTTTAACATTCCTGTTCTAAATCTTTCTGGAAAGATCTAATAAAAAACAGTGATTAGCTCTAAGATAATTGAATGAGCTATAAAAGTGATGAAATTTAAATGATTCTATTTAAGAAGGAAGGAGGAATTCTAATTTCATAGTTAACATCAGTCCTTAATGATACGGATGTTTCTAATTAGGAAGGAGTGGAGGATTCTTAGAAGGATTTTATAGTTACCTCCACTCGAAGACTGAAAAATATCGTTTCAGTACATCTTGAAGATCTCACAAAATTATCATTTACTTGCAATTTGGACTGGAAATTACCTTATATCCTTTGCGCATTTTTAAGTGTATTTCTCTTATAACAATCTAGCCGTCTTTACTATATATATAACTGAAAAAAGTAAACTATATAAATGAATATTTATGTTTTCGTAAGCACCGACTGTAACTATTACCACCTCTCCCCTTAAGGGTGAAGGGCATGTCAGTCACATCGGTGCAAATAAATAAGGAAAACAAACACTAACTACACAAGTGTCTGACGATCGATACTCCCCGTGAAACGAAGCGTAAAATTAAAAAAAACAATATTGTGCCGACTTTTTGATTTTAAAGATTTTTAAAAAAGAGATTTAAAAAAGTGATTTTATAAAGCAATTAATCCACGGTCTATGTTCGACTTTGTAGTGGATCTGATAGATATCGAGCTCTGTGGAAAAACAATGTAAATTCAATTTATTTATTTGTCTTTATTTTACATTGCATATATATATATATATATATATATATATATATATATATATATATATATATATATATATATATATATGTATATATATATATATATATATATATATATATATATCTGTGTGTCTGTGTGTGTGTGTAAGAAAAAACTATAATCTGATTCATTTCATTCCCTTTTAAATATATATATATATATATATATATATATATATATGTATGTATGTATGTATGTATATTAAAATGAATTGGTCTACAATGAGATGTATATTTTTTAAATCATCTATTCTAGTCTATTCTCATATGTTTTTAGCTTTTGTCCCTGAAGACAGCAAAGAAGGTAGAAACATGTTTGAGTAGGGAAAAATAAATCATTTTAAAAAAGTATGAATCTATTTGTGCATCTATTCATTTTAAATATTCAGTTTTTCCTCTTCTTTGAACAACATATATATATATATATATATATATATATATATATATATATATATATATATATATATATATATATATATATAGTAAGTGGGCTAAATGATGAGATAACTCTTCACCCCTCTTCTATCCCCTCCCACCTTTTTCTGTGTCTATTCTAGTTTTTTTTATCTATAAGATCTGAAGAAGTCCTGTTAAATTTTTTTCGTGTTTTTGAAAATTTCAAAAATGCGTAACAGGATGGAAATAAATTTATAATCCTATGTGACCGGTTTTGTTGTTTTTCTTAAAGTATATATATATATATATATATATATATATATATATATATATATATATATATATATTCAAAATTTAACGCTGAAAACGTTTTTAACTTGTAAACATTTACATTCACGAGAATGCTATAAAATATTACAATATATTTTAATTGTAAAAAAAAGTGTATAAGATTTTTTTTAAAAAGTAAAACAGTATAAAAACTAAAAACTCAGACTTTCGTGTTTTTCGATTCTCTGAAGTGCGAATATTCCAGCCATCTGAGATAATTCCCAGCAATATCATAACATATTTCGATGGTAAATAATATATTTATACGATGCAAACGATTGGTTGTTAGGTTGATTGGTTGGATTTTATGGCATATCAACCTTTGTAGGTTATTTAACGCCAAATCCATTTTCATGGAAATAATCTGTTCTATTTCAAAGAATCCAGTAAAGCATACGCACGCAGTTTAAATGTAAGAAGAGTTTAACTGTGAAAACCATTTTCATTTTAGTCAAGCAGTTCTAATTCAGCTAATTCAGTTTAGTATGGGTACAGATTTTGTTTACACACAGTTGAATGTCAAAACAGTTCTATATTAAACAAATTAGTTTAGTGTAAGTACAGTTTCAATGTCAAAAAACATTTCCATTTCAAAAAATTCAGTTTAGTATAAGCTCGCTTATATATATATATATATATATATATATATATATATATATATATATATATATATTGTAGTGTTTTACGGCATATCAACTCTTCGAGGTTATCAAAAGCCTAATTCAGTTCATACATATATATACAACAAATGTATGATTTGTTATCGAATAGTCTGTAAATATCTATTTTTAAACGAGCTCATGCTCATTCGTACTTGAAACCATTTATATGACGGCAAACACGAACAGTTGTATTGGCACATAGTTAAATAGATTCATTGATAGTAAATGATTAAACAGCTCGATTTGATAAATAATTGTAACAGTAACAGATACTACAATACCGGGCCAGAGTGGACCTGGGAGTAATAGCAATGAAGCGATACTCCAAATTCTCCAAATCTCCAAGACTGGAGCCTCACCATCAGATTTAGTATGGGTACAGATTTTGTTTACACACAGTTGAATGTCAAAACAGTTCTATATTAAACAAATTAGTTTAGTGTAAGTACAGTTTCAATGTCAAAAAACATTTCCATTTCAAAAAATTCAGTTTAGTATAAGCTCGCTTATATATATATATATATATATATATATATATATATATATTGTGGTGTTTTATATATATAGTGTTTTGTAGTGTTTTACGGCATATAGTGTTTTATATATATATATATATATATATATATATATATATATAAGAGCGAATTAAATGAATCAGAATATATATATATATATATGTGTGTGTGTGTGTGTGTTAACACGATTTGGTATTAAATAACCAATCTGGAGGTGCCCGTGGTGTAATGGTTATCGTCGTAGGAAATGGACACGGCGACACGAGTTCAAATCCTGGACGAGAATAATTTTCACATAGCACTAATACCCTTGGGAAAGGTATGAATCCAATTATTCTCCCTCCAGCTAAATAGTAGGACAGACTGGGTTCTTCAGCCTTAGTGAGGCAACTAGTCTAGGAGAAGGAAAACTCTGAATTCAAACCTGTTAAACTTCGCTTAAAAATTGACCTTGTGTCATATCCTGCCCGAACGGAGGGAGGGGGGTAAATAGGATTAAATAACCAATCTGATGGTGAGGCTCCAGTCTTGGAGATTTGGAGAATTTGGAGTATCGCTTCATTGCTATTACTCCCAGGTCCACTCTGGCCCGGTATTGTAGTATCTGTTACTGTTACAATTATTTATCAAATCGAGCTGTTTAATCATTTACTATCAATGAATCTATTTAACTATGTGCCAATACAACTGTTCGTGTTTGCCGTCATATAAATGGTTTCAAGTACGAATGAGCATGAGCTCGTTTAAAAATAGATATTTACAGACTATTCGATAACA
>OY757911.1:2955976-2978476 GCA_963585895.1 Sepioteuthis lessoniana
CACATACACACAACGAACTATATATATATATATATATATATATATATATATATATATATATATATATATATATATATATATATATATATATATATAATCGATTGGGGCATTAAATAGACCAAAAGTGCTGATATGCCGCAAAACTCTAAATAGCCAACCAATCAAGTCAAAGAAGAAATAACTTTTTATTCTTATTGCTATCTGAAAGCAAACTTTTACAATGCATCGAACCGGTTCTAATGAAATAAGGTCGAACAAACACCAGAATGATAAATAGATACAAGAGGTGAAAAAATAGAAAGAAAACATAATTTACTACAAAGACATACTTACTAGAACATTGACGTCTTGGAGAATGTCGGCGTCCTAAAAGATTCTTGGAAATGCATTCGTTGTTTAAGAAGATACTAAGATCAAATAACGCTGTAAATGTTTTGAAACGCAAGCTCTAAGCAGGACATTTACGCAGCATGGGTCAAGAGTGAGTTCTTCTCTCGAAATGTGTTCCCGCTGTGCTAAGTAATAAAGCGTGTCGTTGTCAAGAGATGTTATATATTGACACTGACGCCGGTGGGAAAGCCGTGGAATGGCAACCAGACATAATCTAAAGCAAGAATTCACTCTGACGAGCTAAAGACTGCTTGCTATGGATAACTAATCTGAATTCAGTGGTGGTGACTAGTATCGGCAGTTAAAGTAGCCTTCAAGAACTAAGCGTAAAATAGCAGGATAGACTGAAATCTTTAGCAATGGTTGGTAACTAGTCTAGGAGTGTAACTACTTCGATTCGTTTTCTTTGTTTAATGGCATATTAACCTTCGTGGGTTACTTAATGCTAAAGCAATACTCGTGGTAGAATAACTGAAGTACAATTTTATTTGGGAGGGAGATAAGGGAATTCATACCTTTACATCGTAAGGTCCAGTCGGCTGGAGCGGTAAAATACACCGACTGCATTTCTGCAGAGGGATAAGACTCCCCCAATGAGTGTGCTGACACTAAACAATCTGATCACCAGGTACCAGTAATGCTGGAGCTTTGGGGAATGTGGGGTAGCTCTTCATTACCATTGCTCCCAGGTCCACTCTGACCCGGAGTGGTAGCACCTGATAGGGTCCTATCTATGGGTCAAATAGAACTAAACTGCGTACTTGTGCTAAACTGAATTGCTTGAAATAGGACTGTTTTGACATTTAAACTGCTTACTTATCCTAAATTCAGTTGTTTGAAATATGTTTTATAGTGGCTCGTACTACGTGACTTCCAGTATCGCGGAGGTATAAAACACATCGTGTTTCCTAAGCACGAGGGTCAGTAGTAAGACCAACTTCGGACGTAACACCCACAGCACGTGACTTATAATATTTGTTGGAGTGTTCCACTTCAGTTAATAAATAATTAACTCAATTTCTCCGTGTATCTCTTCCTTACCACGATATAAAAAAACAAAACTATTTTTATATTTAACTGAACTGTTTTGACATTTAACTGTACATAAACAAAAAAAACTAGACTTATACTAAACTGAATTGTTTGAAATAGAACTGTGTTTTGACATTGAGACTATCTCTTCCTTACCCCGATATAACAAAACAAAACTATTTTTATATTTAACTGAACTGTTTTGACATTTAACTGTACATAAACAAAAAAAACTAGACTTATACTAAACTGAATTGTTTGAAATAGAACTGTGTTTTGACATTGAGACTATCTCTTCCTTACCCCGATATAACAAAACAAAACTATTTTTATATTTAACTGAACTGTTTTGACATTTAACTGTACATAAACAAAAAAAACTAGACTTATACTAAACTGAATTGTTTGAAATAGAACGGCTTATATGTATAAAAGTGAATTTGGCATTAAATAACCTTCAATGGTTGATGTACCATTAAACCTAACCAAAAAGCCAACTTTCCATAGTATTAGTTTGAAAGTGAACACAATAGCCCGACTGAATTTTAAACTCGGTTACTTCGATGTTACAGTCCAGCACGTCAGGGGGCTCCCTTTTAATAATTCTGGACATAAAAACAAGAAGAGCTTGAATCCTTGTTGGTGTCTTGGAGAGAGGAAACTTCTTACTTGGAAATTACTCTTCTTAAAATTTGCCCAATCGGCTGGAACAGTAGAATACACGAACCTCCCCCCCACACACACACACAAACGAGTGTACTGGATATGAAACTAAACAATCTGATGGTGAGGTTCCAGTGATGCTGGGTTTTGTGGAATGTGGAGTATCCCTTCATTGCCATTGCTCCCAGGTCCACTCTGGCCCGGAATGGTAGCACCTGATAAAGCCCTATCTATGGGTTAAATAGAACTAACTGCATACTTATGATGAACTGAATTGTTTGAAGTAGAACTGTTTGATTAAACTGAATAGCTTGAAATAGAAATGTTTTTGACAATTAAACTGTGTACTTACATTTAAACTGCGTGCTTATGCTAAACTGAATTGTTAGAAATGGAACTGTTTTTGACATTGAAACTTTACTTACCCTAAACTGAATTGTTTAATATAGAACTATTTTGACATTTAACTGTGCGTAAACAAAATCTGGACTTATACTAAACTGAATTATCTGAATTAGAACTGTTTGACTAAACTGAATAGCTTGAAATAGAATTTTTTTTACAATTAAACTGTGTACTGATGCTAAACTGAATTGTTTGAAATAGAACTGATTATTTGAATAAAATTGGATTTGGCGTTAAATAACCTACAAAGATTGATATGTCAGAAAACCCAACCATCCAACCAACCATCTTCTCAAAATTATGATTGATAATATTTTTTCTAATTTATAAAGTAGAAGTAAAGTTGGCGACAGTAGTCGGGGACGACCTGAGGGCTCCCTTTTTTAATAGCTCTTACACTGGGCTGTAGGGGAGGGCACTACTCCTTTCTCTGGATTGTTCCATTTTACCCCTAATCCCTGCCTTATTATTCTGAGTGCTAAGTAAGACAGGATCAAGTACCATTTTTTTTTTTTTTTGGTATGACTCGACCTGGCACTGAACCCCTATCCACAAGGCCAATTCATAGAAACCCTTAAATAGATGAACAGCTATTTAAAACTGCGAAATTTGAGTGGAATTCTCAGTTAAAATAGGAATTATATAAAGAATTTAGAAATATTAAGACGTTCAATATATATATATATATATATATATATATATATATTGAACGTCTTAATATTTCAAAATTCATTATATATATATATATATATATATATATATATATATATATATATATATATATAAAGAATTTTGAAATATTCAGACGTTCAATATATATATATATATATTAAGAATTTTGAAATATTAAGACGTTCAATATATATATATATATATATATATATATATATATATATATATATATATATATTGAAAGTCTGACTGAGTGGCCCGTCGCTCCATCCTGCTGAAACCACACATGTTGGATAGCCACACCTTTTTGCCGTAATTCAGGCGCAAAGAATTTCTTGATAATCTTCGTGTAGTGCTTGGTGTTCACTGTCACAGATTTCCATTATTGTATTCTAAAAAGTAAGGACCATTAACTGCAGCTTTACTAACAGCACACCAGACCGCCACTTTTGGTTTATGTCGTGGTTTTGCATGCAGTTCTCAGGAATTTTCAACAGCCAAATAGCACCAGTTCTGTTGATTCACCACTGAGGCGAAAATGAGCTTCATCCCTCATTAATAAAATGGAGTTGTCATTTACCTCAAAAATTACTTTGATCTGACCTGCGAAGTTAAGCCTCTGTGCATATTCACCTGGTTTCAACTGTTGGACAACGAATTTGTACGGGTGAAAACGCGGGTCTTCATGCAAAATACGCCTGATTGATCGATTACTGAAGCCAAGTTCAATGGAATGCCTCCGAGCAGATCGATTGGGACTCCGCAGTGCAGACAGTCTGACACGTTCCACATTTTCCGGTGTACGTGCTGTTCGTTGGGCTCCTACTGGTTTCCTATCCAATTGTGTACCTCGTAGGCAAACAGTATTAACCCAACGTACGATTGTTTTATGGGTGGGAACAGACTGATTTCTATGAATGTTGAAGTGGTGCCGAAATTTACGCTTAACTGCTGTAACAGACTCGTTATTCTTCACATAACTTTCGTAGGCAAACACACGATGTTCTAGCACCCATAACATCATGGCTTCACCTGAAATAGAACAGAAAATGTCAAGACCCAACGACCAAAATAATACCAGCCAAACATATGTCCCTTTCCTTGGTGCTGAATTGTAGCCATTTCTAAATTGGTAATTCTCTCTCCCCTCACTATGTATATATATATATATATAACCATAGAGCTTTATTCTTATTACATGGGAATACTTTATAAATAGAATAACTAATGTTAAACGGCAATACTTAAAACCATTTAACTGTATTCAAACAAATACATTCTCATAACTCATTTAAAATGTTACCAACAAACGATATATATATATATATATATATACGAGGATCATTAAATAAGTTTCTAGACTTTTTTTCGTATGGGCCCTTTTATTGATAATACAAATATGTAACTCTAGTCCCCTTCGATGTAATCTCCTCCGGCTCCAATGCACTTGTTGTACCGTTCCAACAACTTCTGGAAGACCCCAAGGAAGTCCTCTTGTGTGAGCGTGTCAATGACCTTCGTCACAGCCTCCTTTATCTCCTCACTTGTCTCATAACGACAGCCTCTGAGCTTAGGGAATAACCAAAAGTCACTGGAAGCAAGGTCTCGACTATAGGGAGGCTGAGGAACTGTCTTAATCCCCATCTTGGTCAAATAGTCTGTGACAAGGATGGAGTTGTGGATTGGTGCATTTGAAGAGTGCTGGCCTCTTCCGACCGAATCTCTTCCTGAACTCCCTTAAAACCTCAATATAGTAACCCTAACCCTAACCCTTTGGCCAATCAACTCTGGTCAATTGACTTCCTTACTCCTCCCACACCTCCAATCATCCCTCACAGACTCTGTGCCTTCCTTGAATCTCTTATGCCACTCAAAAACTGATGCTCGATTCATGCAAGATGCTCCAAAAACAGTCTGAAGCATTCCATACATTTCCGTGGCATTTTTTCCAAGTTTAAAACAGAATTTTATTGCATATCGTTCTTCTAAAGTGTTCTCACGTCCGGATTGCATTTTTGAAATCCACCAGCTGTGAAAATCAGGATTTAGTAGGGTGTATTCCAATTGCTGCTGTAGTAGTTCATTTGAAGCTGAAATCATAAATATTGGTCAGTCATCTCATACGATGTATAGCAATAACATAGTGAATTTTCAAGAGTCTACGCCAATTTTAAATGCCTGTACAAAAAAGCCTGGAAACTTATTGAATGAACATCGTATATATATATATATATATATATATATATATATATATATATATATATATATATATATATATATATATATAAACATGATTTGTCATAAAATTACAAGGGTAGATATGCCATAAAAGACAACAAATTGTTTATTGTCATTACTCACATGTCCACTCTGACGATATAACTGTGTGCAAATTATTTGCATTCAGTAGGGTTGATCCTTAATACCGTATAACTGTGTACAAAGGATTTGGTTTGGTTTTATGGCATATCAATCATTGTAGGTTATTTAATGCCAAATCCATTTTTATACAAATAGACTGTTCTATTTCAAATAATTCAGTTTAGCATAAGTTCCTAGTTTAGTTCTATTTGATCCATAGATAGGATCCTATAAGGTACTGCCACTCTAGCTCAAATTGGACCAGGGAGCGATGGCAATGAAGGGGTACTCCGCATTCTTCAAAGCTCCAGCATTACTGGGGCCTCACCATCAGATTGTTTAGCGTCATATCCAGGACACTCGTTGGGGGAGTCTTACCTCTCTGTGCAGAGATGCAGACGGTGTATTCTACAGCCTCAGCCGACTAGGCCAGTGCAAAAAGGATTACAGATAAATAAATAAAAATATATTAAAATGTTTCCAATAAAACGATGACCTGGAGTAATAGTACCTTTTAAAATCGGTGTATTCTACAGCCTCAGCCGATTGGGCTGTAGAGATCTAGGAAGGGTGGAATACTTCTTCATAGCCATTATGCCCAGGTCCACTCTAATCTGAAGTGGAAGTGCCTGTTAGGATCCCATCAATAGATCAAATAGATCAGTTCAAAAATTATTAGTATTGGATAGGAATACTTGAAAAATTATTAGTATTGGATAGGAATACTTGAAAACATATGACTAAGTGCAAGTAGATTATTATCATTATTATTATTATCATTATTCACTCATTAGAGCTTTTCACATCAGCGTTAGCCGTTGGTTTGAGTCTGAGTGACAGCAAGTCTCCTCAAGTCTCCAGGACTCTTTTCAGTATTCTGGCTGTTCTTAAAAATGTAGTAGTTTGGATGGTCTCCACTCGTCCGCCAACTAACAAATCCTCCAGTCCCTTTAGTAATCCTTTAGTTACTGTTCCAAATGCACCAATTACAATTGGTATAATTGTCACCTGCATGTTTCACAGTTTTTTCCATTCCCTAACAAGGTCGAGGTACTTATCCTTCTTTTCACATTCTTTTAGTTTTATTCTGTGGTCAGCCGGGACAGCAAAGTCAACAATTTTGCAAGTTCTCTTCTTTTTGTTGATTATTATTAAGTCTGGTCTTCTGGCCGAGATTAGGTGATCCGTTTGTATGTCAAAGTCCCATAGGAGTTTCTGCGTGTCATTTTCTAGGACAGGCGCTGGGTTGTGCATATTATTATTATTATTATTATTATTATTATTATTATTATTATTATTATTATTCCTTGAGAGTTTTTCACACTAGCTTTAGTTGGTTTCTCGCTAGAATTTGAGTGACAGTAAGTTTCCTCAAGTTTCAAGAACTCTTCTTAGTATTCTGGCCGATATTAATAATGCTGTAGTCTGGAGGGTCTCTGCTTGTCCTCTTATTTCCAAGTCTCCTAGTCCCTTTACCAATCTGTTGAGAATTGTCATAAGTGCACCAACCACGATTAGTATCACCGTAACCGTCCATCGTTTTCTTAGTTCTCAAGCAGGGTCTTGAAACTTATCTCTTTTTTCGCTTTCTTTTATTTTCACAGTGGTCTGCAGAGACGGGAAAGTTCATTATTCGGCAAGGTTTCTTTTTTGTTTTTGTTTTTTTGTTTTTTTTTGTTTTTTTAACTATCACTAGGTCTGATCGTCTAGCCGAGATTAAATGATTGTTGTTATTATCATTTACTCCTTGAGTGTTTTTTACATCAGCATTAGCTGATGGTCTTTCACTGGAGTTTGAGTAACAGCAAGTCTCCTTAAGTCTCCAGGAGTCTTCTCAGTATTCTGGCCGATCTCAGTAATGCAGTATACTATTATTATTATCATTCCTAGCGAGTTTTTCATAACAACATTAGCCAAGGGTCTTTCACTAAAGTCTGAGTGACAGCAAGTCTCCTCTAGTCTCCAGGACTCTTCTCAGTATTCTGGCCGATCTTAACAATGCGATAATTTTGATGGTCCCTGCTCGTCCACCGATTTCCATCTCTTTTCGTCCCTGTTTATATAACAATCATCATTAATTCGGAATTGTTACTTGAAATCATAAAATCGAGCATAAATAAATATTATTAGATAGGAACACTAGACATCATATACGTAACTGTATGTAAGTTATTTGTGTAAGATAGGAGTACTTGATACCATATAACTAAATGCAAACAAATGATAATTGAAGACAAATTATCCAAAAATGTCATTTTTAAAAAAGGTTGAAAATATAAATACTAATTATTATCAAACATCAAGAAATGCAAAACATTTCGGTATTAAATTATGAGGGCTTAATATGCTGCTAAACAGCGTACATGTATTTTAAACGAGAAAGGGCCATCTCCACGTTAAGTGGTGGGCCTTTGAAATTAGTAGACAAGTTCTTGTACTTCGGTAGCTGTGTCTCATCTACTGAAAGTGGTGTTAATATACGCCTAACGTATGCATGGACTACTATCGATAGGTTATCGATCATATCATATCTATCCGGTTAAATAAAACGGGATTTCTTCCAAGTTGTGACTATTGTTGGGATGCACCATATAAACACTAACAAAACGCATAGAGAAAAGGTTAGATGGAAACTACATAAGAATGCTACGAGCTATCTTCAAACAAGCGTAGAAGCAACACCCAACGAAACAAAAGTTGTATGGCCACTTACGTCCCATCTTTAAAACCATCTAAGTAAGACGAACAAGACGTGTAGGGGGGAGACGTTCTTCTATGAACCCACCAGATGGACGGGCCAGTGTCGGCAGACCTGCAAGAATTAATTTACATCAGCCCTGTGCGGACATAGGATGTTGTTTGGAAGACCTGCCAGGGGTGATGGATGATAGGGACGGATGGAGAGAGAGAGAGTCAGGGAAATCTGTGCCGTCAGCATGACTTGATGATGATGATGGTGATTATATATATATGATATTTGTCGCTGCCTCCAACCAGACAGGACTTGACACAAGGTCAAAGCCCGAAGGCCGATTAAAGTGGGGATAAAGGGGAGGAGAAAGTCGGGAACGAGCTGAAACTCGAATCCTGCTAGTCATTAACCCACTTAGTGCAATGTGGGTTTATGAGTCAAAGAGTATCACGGACCTAAATCTAGATCCGGGCACATATGCTAGAATATAGCTTGAACTAGACTGTGAGGTCTAGGGCTATACAAGGGGTGCATAGGAGTCAAAAAAGCAGCTCACCCACCCGAAGGTGGCCCAACCGAAGTTGGGGTCTTTCGGCCTCGAATCTGCCATTGATCGATACCCCATCCGACAGGAATGCCAGACGGCCCAGCAAAGGCTAGTTAAGTATGGTGATTATATATATATATATATATATACACAAACAATAAGAGAGAGAGAGAGAGAGAGAGAGAGAGAGAGAGAAAGATATATATATATATATAGTCGAATACAAGCAGCAATGAGAAACTCAGTCATGAATCTTTATCCTGGTTTTATCATTATTTCAATGATCAAAAATGCTCTTAGTGGTAAATTTTAATCATAATTATATATATATATATATATATATATATCATAAGAGTGTTGGTTGTCACTAAATCACTATGTGGGTATGTGTCGAATCAAGTGCAATATAATATGGAGAGAGCTCAATATCTAGGATAGAGCTATTATATAATAACAATAATGATAATGATAATAATAATAATAATAAATATATATATATATAATCCAAGGAAAATATTCTGCAACCCTGAGGGTTTCATGAAGTTTTTTGCAAAACAACAATCATCAGGCATTTAAGAAGATGGTAAAGAATTAGTAAAGGATTTGGAAGGTCTGCAACGGATAGGGATAATTGTCTGTCTGCCCATCCGCTTTTCACGATTTCCCTATCAATTGCAGACCTCCCAAATCCTTTACCAATCATGAAATCACCATTCCCCAAGGGATGGTTTCTAGCGTAAACGATTGGGAACTGGCTATGGTGCCTGCCAGAAAACCACTTGGTTTGAAATCGACTTAAACATGCGTTAAATATACCGACGTATACCTTCAGCTTCCTCTAAACAATTTTCTTTACTCAATCGGCTGGGGCTATGAAGAATACACCGACTGCATCTCTGCTGAGAGTTAAGACCACCCACCCAACGAGTGTCCTGGATATATCACTAAACAATATGATAGTGAGGTTTCAGTAATGCTAGAGCTTTGAGGAATGTGGAGTACTCCTTTATTGCAATGGTAACTCCTTATTGGAGTGGTAACACCTAATTAAGTTCCTATCTATGGTTCAAATAGAACTAAACTGTGTACTTATGCTAAACGGAATTGTTTGAAATGGAACTGTTTTTTGACATTGAAATTGTGTACTTACGCTAAACTGAATAATTTGAAATAGAAATGTTTATATACATATATATATATATATATATAACCAAGCCGAAACACTGCTGCATAGTTTGGAACGAGCCGCTGCAGGCATTGGACTCAAAACTGAATTTATGTGCTTTAATCAAAAGGGCGACATCTCCACACTAGACGGAACCTCCCTGAAACTGGTTGACAAATTCACCTACCTAGGAAGCAGCGTCTCATCAACCGAAAAAGATATCGACACACGGCTAACGAAGGCATGGACGGCTATCGATAGGCTTTCGATCATATGGAAATCAAACCTGACCGATAAAATGAAACGCAGTTTCTTCCAGGCTGCGTTCGTGTCGATACTGCTATATGGATGCACTACTTGGACGCTGACTAAACGGTTGGAGAAGAAGCTAGACGGCAATTATACAAGAATGTTGCGAGCAATATTGAACAAGTCCTGGCAGCAACACCCCACAAGGCGCCAACTATACGGTCACCTACCACCTATCACGAAAACTATACAAGCTAGACGAACCAGACATGCCGGACACTGCTGGAGAAGCAAGGACGAGATCGTAAGTGATGTACTCCTGTGGACCCCCGCATATGGCCAATCAAAAGCAGGACGGCCAGCTCGAACATACATACAGCAGCTATGTGATGATACGGGATGTAACCCTGAAGACCTGCCAGAGGCGATGAATGATAGGGAGACGTGGAGGGAGAGGTTCAGGGATATCCGTGCTAGCCGCACATGATGATGATGATGATATATATATATATGGATTTGGCATTAATAACCTATAATAGTTGATGTGCCATAAAACCAAACCAAACCAAAACCAATCTTCCTAATTTGGCACTCCTAAGTGATTAACTAGACCCTATCCCTGAAGTAAGAAGTGCCTCCCTCCCTCTCTCTCTCTCTCTCTCTCTCTCTAGTTTTCTCTCATTCTCTCTCTCCCAGGTGTGGTCCGCAAAACCAGATTTTCCGCCTCAACACGAGTTATAAACCTTTTTCATGTTCGTCTTGTCATTACTCTGCTCTGCTTGATTTTGGAAAAGTGTCTCAGTTATAATTTGGAGTCAGCCAGTGATCGTCTCATCTGTTTAGTGAATTTTTACTCCTGACGAGGGTTGAAGAATAAATCATCCGAAACGCTGTGGTTGCAACATCAGTAAATACCAAAATGAGATTCACTTGTCTGAAGAATGTATGAATATTTTTATATGAAAGATTGATTATGAAAATGGGAGAGAGAAAAACTTCGGATGGTGTTCGAAATACGAAATTACGAAATTTTACGAAAGTTAAAAAAGAAAAGTGTGTAGTAGTTTGAAGATACGCGGATAGCTTAGGATTACAACCAAATTAGAGATTTTTAGAAAGAATGCTGCGAATATTATCGCGTGTGTGTGTGTGTGTGTGTGTGTGTGAAGTGAAAGTCTAACCAAGGTCAGCCTTCGTTATGCCAGCAAAAATAATTCCCTGAAAGGTGAGAATTTGGGAAAATATGAAAAACAAATAAGACATCAATTTATCAAGAATATAATCTATGAACATAAAGTACCATAAAGAACTCAGTTCTATGACAATCTACAAAGTCATTGTATGATTTGAAAATTATCTGGACCCTCCTGAGGGGAACTCCCTATGGGGTAATAGTTAAAGAAGGGTGATGGCTAAAGAGGTAGACTTGTGACCGACAAGTAAGTTAGTTCGAACTCCCGACGCGCCATAACGTTCACTTTTGGACGAATACCATTGGGAAAGATATGACCCTCCTTATCATTACTAGCTATGGGTTATATAGTATCACTGCTGTCCTTCTAAAAGGATGGCTTTTGTATTAAATAACCCACGAAGTTTGATATACCTTAGTTGCGGGTGACCCAAAGGCTTCCTTTTCGATAGCTACTACACCAAGGTGTAGGGGAAGGTGCCACTCCTTTCTCTGGATTGCTCCCCTTTACCTTGTTCTTTACCTTATAATGATGAGTGTTAAGCAAGGTAACATCAAGTACCATTTTTTGAATCTTTGGTATGACTCGACCTGGAATTGAATCCAGGTCTCCCGGGCCATTATGCCAATGTCTGGTTCGTTACCAAATGAAACTGAACCTTCCTGAAAAGTTTTCCATTTATCCCTTCATTCGAGTAAAATTAACGAATGTACTGTCTCACCTATAAATAAGAACACAACTAACAATATTTTTTTTTATCTCTACAAAAGATTCTAGGATTTTATCATTTCTAGTCAAGCCGTATATCGATAAAGCGGATATACAAAATCTACAATCAAAAATAGAAATATGAAACAAGCAAAACATGAAAAACTTTGGATGGTGATAATTGAAACACAAAATTATAGAAAAGGCAGAGGTAAGATTGGTGTAGTTGTTTGGGGGTTCAAAAGTAGCCTCGGATTACTAAAATCACAACAAAATTTGTGATTAACAAGGCTGTTTTTAGACTGAGTGCTAACAAGATCATCTTGTGTGCGCGACAAGTGAAAATCTCATGTCAGCCTTTATTACCTCGAAAAACGTAATTTCCCGACATACAAGAATTAATGAAAACATGGAAGGCAAAACAGGACATCTGTGAGTCAAGATTCTCAAAAAATATAAAGAATCGTGTCAGAATTTTTACGAAAAATGGAATTGGTTTTGGTAATGCAAGGTTGTTTTTTAATGCGTTCATTGATTGAGCTGTTTCTAAGTTGTTTTGTACAAATATACTCAGAGTTGTTTCTGATAGATTTGCCTTGTTTGACAGTCGACTTACTTGAACAAAAAGTTGATGTCAAGAGCTTTAGTGAGAGAAACAGCAAAGCGGTGTGCTGATAGTGGAAGGGTCATGTTCTACTTTTAGGTCGTAGAGTATCAGAGCAACCTAATTTTAAACCAGACACTAATGTGAGTGATGACGTTTTTTGGCGGTGGGCCAGCAGCAAATGCGGAACTAGAGTTTTGCTCATCTTTTTAAGAAAGAGACCAGCCCCCAGCCAATAATCTTTCGGCCATTCAAGTAGATTTCTGTTTTCTGGTTTCTTGTGTATACAACCCAACCATTTGAAAATATAGTCTGATTCATTTTCAGAATTCCAAGTTGATCACTTTCCTTGCCCAGTCATGCCTACACTTCCTGGTCAATTAGCTGCATTCATACATTATGTAGTTGATTGTTTAATTTCTCTCTTCATGCAGACTAGACTTGCTATTCCACTGAGCCATAGTTAGCTTATATTACGAGGTTGAGTTAAAAAGTAATGCCTTTTTCTTTAGTACAGGAATAATTATCATAACAGGAACATGTATGATACATCAAAATGAATCCGCTCCTCTGTGGATCACGTCCCTACTTCTCAACATAGTCACTGTTTCTCTCATTAACAATATTCCAATTTCGGATGAGATCATGTATCCAAGCGACGTAAAATTCATTTGACTGTTTTTGGATCCGCTTCATTACTGCTGTTTTCACGTTACTGTCATAAATGTTTGCCTCTTAAAACCTCTTTTATGGGGCCGAAGAGATGATAACCTGAAGATGCTAAATCTTGCCAAACGATAATGTTCTTTTTCTGCATGACAATACTCGACCACAGACAAACATCAGGACAAAGGAGACAATCGCCTCATTCAGGTGGACAACTTTACTGCAGCCATCGTACTCACCAGATTTAGCGCCTTCAGATTATCATCTCTTTGGCCTCATGAAAGAAAGTTTAAGAGGCAAGTGATGAGAAAGTGCAAATTGCTGTGATGAAGTGGCTCAAAGAACAGCCAACAAAATTTTACGAGGAAGGGATGCGTCCTCTCATTCTTGCGTGGAACATTACTATTGAGGGAAGCGATGACTATGTTGAGAAGTAAGGATGTAATCCACAGAGGCCCAGCTTCATTTTGATGTATCATACATGTTCCTGTATGGGTAATTATTCCTGAAGTAAAGGAAAAGGTATTACTTTTTATTCATCAACGTAGATTGCGTAAAAAGTTCATTAAGTAATATCTATTTCAAGAAAACACGTTATTTTTCATGCAAACTTTTATTAATCGATGTGAGTGATGATGTATTGTTTTGAGATAGGCCAGTCGCAACAGTTCAAATGACTTTACACTCGGCTTTGAAAAAAGGGAGTGGTACCAAAGGCAGAAGCATTTGCTCTCTCAAGCGGACCTCTGATTATTAGAAAGAGATTACCTTCTAGCAAAGAAACTTTTGGCAGTTCACACGGACCTCTGATTAAAAGAAAAAAACTGTCTCCTAGCTTAGAATCTTTTGGCAGTTCACGCAAACCTCTGATTAAAAAAAAAGAGTGTCTCCCAGGTAAGAATCTTTTGGCCATTTACGCGGATATCTAATTAAAAGAAAGCCACAATCCTCTAACGAAGATTCTTTTGGCCTTTCAAATAGACCTCTAATTAAAAGAAAGAAACAGTCTCCTAGCGATGAAATTTTTAGCCATTCAAAGGAAACTCGGATTAAAAGAGGAGGCTGTCTTATAGGAAAGAATCTTTTGGCCGTTCTGGCGGATCTCTGGTTAAAAAAGACTAAGCGAAAAATGTTTTGGCAATTCAAGCAGGACTTTTATTAAAAGATAGAGACTATTTCCTAGTGAATAATCTTTTGGCATCTCAGTTCTACCTTGATTAAAAAAGACTCTCCCACTAAAGAATCTATTGGCTGTTCAACCCATTAAAAAGGGGTTGTCTTCTAAAGAAAAGTCATTGGTCAGTACAAGTGTGCCTCTGATTAAAATAAGAAGACTATCTCCAAGCGAAAATCATTCGGGATTATCAAGTCAAAGATTCTTTTGACCATTAAGGCAGACTTTGATTAAAAGAACGAAACTATCTCCAATCGAAGAATCTTTTGTTTGTTCAAGTGGGCCATTGATAAAAGGAAGTGAAGTTTACTAGCAGTGATTCTTTGGGTCATTCAATTGAACCTCTGATTAACAAAAAGAGATTGTCTCGTAGCAAGGAATTTTTTCACCGTTCTTGTTGATCTTTGCTAAGAAGAAATAATCTGTGTCCTGGCAAAGATTCCTTTGGTCATTCAGTCGAATCTTTGATTAAAAGAAAGACACTCTCTCCTAGCGAAGGTTCTTTTAGGCATTCGATCGGACCTCTGATTAAAAAAGGAATCAACTAGATTTTTAAGTAGAATATTGATTAAAAGAAAGTGTCTGCCTCCTATCGAAGAATCTTTCGGATTTTTAATCGGACCTTTGATTAAATGAAATACATTGTCCTCTAGCGATGAATCTTTTGGCCATTCAAATGGACCTTTGATAAAATTAAAATAAACTGTCTCCTAGCGATAAATTTTTTGGCCATTCAAGCGGACTGTCGCCGATCGAAGATTCTTTTGGCTGTTAAAAAGGAGCTAAGATCAAAGACTGCTACCGAAGAATCTTTTGGCCGTTCAAGAAGACCTTAGATTAAAACGTGACTGTCTCCAAGCAAAGATTCAATCGAACTTTTGAATAAGAGAAAGACAATGTCTGCTAGATGTACAACCTTTTAACAATTTAATCGGACCTCTGATCATTAAAAAGCACTCTCTCCTTAGAATGATTCCTTTGACCATTCAATCGGACCTCAATTCTTCCCTTGAAGCCAATCTCTTCTTTTAATCAAAAGAAGAGACTGACTTCAAGGGAAGAATCTTTTGGGCTTTCTAGATCTTTGATTAAAAGAAAGAAACTGCCTTCGAATGAAGGAGCGTTTGACCATTCAACTGGGCCTCTGATTAAAAAAAAAAAAGACAGTCTCTTACCAAAGTTAAATGGTTTCAAGTATTGTTATGCGTCACTAACAATTCAATTAGGGGGTGTCCTCGTTGTATTATGGTTAAAGTGATGGACTGCGGAATCGTAGTACGCGAGTTCGTACTCCAGTCGCGCTATTACGTTCACTTTCGGGCAAATACCCTTGGGAAAGGTATGAACCCCCTTATCCTCCCAGCTATGCGTTAAATAGTATTACTACTGTTCTTCTAAGAGAATGGCTTTGGCATTAAATAACCTATAAAGGTTGATATGCCATTAAACAAAGAAACCAAACCAAACCAATTCAATTAAAAATCAGTCATTTGTTTGCACACGGTTAAATGATTAAACAGTTCTATTTATCATTAGTCATTCATTTACCTTCAGTTTAAATATAAAAGTACACAGTTTAAATGTCAAACAGTTCTATTTGACCCATAGATAGGACCCTATCTGGTGCTACCTCTCCGGGCCAAAGTGAACCCGAGAGTGATTGCAATGAAGGGGTACTCTGCATTCCCCAAAGCTCCAGCATTACTGAAGTCTCACCATCAGATTGTTTAGTGTCATATCCAGGACAATCGTTGGAGAGGGGTTCTTACTCCTTTGCAGAAATGTGGTCGATTTATTGTAGAGCCCCAACAAACTGGGCCACTGTCTGCTAGCGAAGGACCTGTGAGCCTTTTGAGCAGACCCCTAATCAAAAAAATAGATATTGCCTCCTACCTATGATTCCGTTGGTCCTTCAATTAGAGCTTTGATTAAAAGAAAATCTCAGTCTCCTAATAAAAAAAATCCTTTAACCTTTCAAATCGACATTTTTTTTAAGGAAAAAGAGTGTTTTCTACCGAAGAACATTTTGACCTCTGATTAAAAACAGGAGACTGTGTCCTACTGATAAAGCTTTTGACCGTTTAAAATGATTAAAAGAAAGAAACTGTCTCCTTGAGAAGATACTTTTGACCGTTGACGTTGTGCTTTGAGTAAAAAAAAGAGCCTATCTCCGTGAATAACCGTTTGGCTTCTGAAACTGACCTTTGATTAAGAGAGAGAGAGAGAGAGAAAGAGAGAGAGTGAGAGAGAGTCTCCTAGCGAAGATTGGCCATTCAAGGGGTCTTCAGACTCAAAGGAAAAAGTTGTCTACTAGTAAAGAATCCTTTGGCTATTTAAACGGACCTCTGATTAAAAGAAAGAGACTCCCGTTCTCATCGTTCATGTGGACTTTTGATTAAAAGAAATAGGCTGTGTCCAAGCATAGAATGTCTCGGCCATTAAAGCAGCCCTAAGATTATGAAGGAAGATGCTGTCACCTACCGATGAAGTTTTTGGCCATTAAGTTGGACCTCTGATTAACAGAAAGTGACTATTTGTAACAAAGATCCTTTTCACCGTTCTTGTGGACCTTTGATTAAAAGAAATAGACTGTCTCTTAGAGAAGATTCTTTTGGCCATTCAATTGGACCTTTCATTGAAAGAAAGACACTATTTCCTAGAAAAGATTCTTTTGGCGGTTCAAGCGGACCTCTGATTTAAAAAAGAGTCTGTCTTCTACTGAAAAATCCTTTGGCTTTTCAAGCAAACCACTTATTAAAAGAAAGACATTATCTTCTGGTAAAGAATCTTTGG
This sequence comes from Sepioteuthis lessoniana, assembly GCA_963585895.1. Taxonomy (NCBI): domain Eukaryota; kingdom Metazoa; phylum Mollusca; class Cephalopoda; order Myopsida; family Loliginidae; genus Sepioteuthis; species Sepioteuthis lessoniana. The sequence continues at coordinate 2,973,291 of OY757911.1, forward strand.
GGTTGTTCAAACGGATCTTTGATTGATTTATAGATGTTATCTGGTTTGAATAAATCTTTTATCAGAATCTGTTTTGCTCCGGGTTTGATTACATTCAAAACTTGATCCGTGTTTATATTTTATCGCAAACGTGCAGTGACTTCAGTTTGCTGTAAAGAAATTTAAACAACAAATGGCAAATCAGCATACAAGAAAAATCACAGATGGATGAAAAAGCCAAGAAAAAAATTCAAATTAATCTTAAAAAGAAACAAGGGTGGCTGATGAAAGTAATACGAATCTATAAAAAATCAATAGAGTAGAACAGGTGACAACTAAAGAGAAAATAAAAATAAAGTTAAGCATGAAGTAAAACTGAGATACAGTGAGACAATTGACGAACACAATAACAGAAAATGAAGAAGCTTGTTTTCAAATGTTAAAGTAGAATACGAAGGAGTTCCTCTTTTCTGGCGTCAAACCAAGTAATTTCCTGTCTCTGTTTCAAAGTAATTCAAACTGGTCCGTAAAGTGTTTGACATAAATCCCTCATCCCCCAATATATATATATATATATATATATATATAGTTTACCTTATCACCGGCCGTCTTACACATGTTTTGAATTAAGACATAAACCCCCACATCCAATGGGATGCTGCAAAGCAGCTGTTGTGGCCCCGGAACTAATTAATCCATGGACTACAATCAGTGCAGCACATGCGCACTAGAGCCGAGCATTTTGTTGCCTTTTCCCAAAATGGCTCCCGCAGAGCTGGTGAAGAAGAAACTACTCCGATAAAGCAAAAAAAAATGTATATATTTGTATAAAGATTGTTGGAGGGATAGAAGTGAAAGAAAACTTCCTTATCTGATAACAAAACCCATAGGTGGCAAAAAAATTAACCAATCATAACTAAAGGGAAATAACTGTGTTTACCTCATTTTCTTTTTTTTCTTCCTCTCTCTCTCTCTCTCTCTCTCTCTCTCTCTCTCTCTCTCTCTCCCTCTTTTTTTTCTCGTTCTCTCGACACTTTTATTGCTGTATGAGTTGATATTTGTACCACGCACTAGATTTTACAAGCATAAAACTTTTTTCCTCCTGCTCCTCCTCCTCCAAATGTAAAAAGAAAAAGTGAAATGAATTTCTCTTTTTTTTTCTGAATAATACACTAAAAACAAAAAACAGTCCGCTTGAATCATGATTTTTCCTGATCTGATTTTTCATACAAAGTTTAGTTTTTTAATTATACCAGCCATATATATATATATATATATATATATATATATATATATATATATATATATATATATGTGTGTGTGTGTGTGTGTGTGTGTGTGTGTTCTAAACTAATCACATATATACGACAAGTTAAACAAATTATATGCAGACACACACACACACACACACACACACACACACACACACACATATATATATATATATATAATCTTAGATTAATCTGGGGTGTTGTAATTGTTAAAGCGTTGAACTACGAGTTCCAACTCCAGACGCTTTAAGTTTACTTACTGTCAAAGGCACTTGAAAAAGGTATGAACCCCCTTATCCTCCCATGTATGTGTTCATTAGTACTACTACTGTCCTTCAAGAAGGATGGATTTGGCATTAAATAACCCAAGAAGGTTGATATAGCATTAAACAAACAAACAATCTCAAATTAATCATATGTATATGTGTGTGTGTGTGATGTAAATCTGACGATAATGAAAATGTACAAATATGAGTTTATCATATTTAACCCCCCCCTCCGCTCGGGCAGGATATGACACAAGGTCAATTTTAAGCGGAGTTTAACAGGTTTGAATTCAGAGTTTTCCTTCTTCTAGACTAGTTACCTCACCAAGGCTGAATAACTTAGTCTGCCCTACTATTTACCCATAGCTGGCGTGAGAATAATTCGATTCATACCTTTCCCAAGGGTATTAATGCTATGTGAAATGCAATCAGTCTCGTCCAGGATTTGAACTCGTGTCGCCGTGTCCATTTCTTACTACGATAACCATTACACCACGGGCACCTCCTAACCAACCCCTCCGCTCGGGCAGGACATGACACAAGGTCAATTTTAAGCGGAGTTTTACAGGTTTGAATTCAGAGATTTCCTTCTCCTAGACTAGTTCCCTCACCAAGGCTGAAGAACATAGTCTGCCCTACTATTTACTCATAGCTGGAGAGAGAATAATTGGATTAATTCCTTTTCCACGGGTATTAGTGTTATGTGAAATGGGTTCATTGTCCGTGAAGGCCACTGGCCTCTGTAGATATTTTTTGATTTTTTATGTATATATATATATACAATTATGTACTTTGCGCATATGTTTGTATATATACATACATGCACGTATATTCATGCTTAAACAGCCCTACACCCCCACGCATATACATGTATGTTTATATCATTGTGAAAAAAACATGAACATTTAGAATAAAGGAAGAAACAATTACTGCCAATTGCGTGTTACCTGACATTGATGTATCGTGAACCAACAACCTTATCTTTATTATAAACTGAATCACCCAGCAAAAATGTTAAATAGATATTTCAGAAAAATAACATAAACCTATTAACCTACAAAAGTGGGCAACTTCACAAAACCAAATCTACAATTTTTCTTTCATTTTCATTGTTAATGTCTATGAATTTTTCTTTGTATATGTCTTGTTTTTGATCAAATTGGTTAATAGAAATCGACGATCTATCTCAGAATGCAATAGTTTTCCAATTACATCAATTCTTATACATATATTCTATGGAATTTTTGCTGGTTAAGTAAGGCACGCACACAAAAACACACACACGCATATATGTGTGGGATTGGTTGGTTGGTCGGTTGGTTGGTTTTCTTGTTTTTTTTATGACATATCAACCATTGTAGGTTATTTAATGCTAAATTCTGTTAATACATATATATTAAATATATATGATTTGGTTTTGTTGGGTTTTATGGTATATCAACCATTGTTGGGTATTTAATGCCAAATCCTCTTTTGACATATATGTTAAATATATATGATTTGGTTGGGTTGGGTTTTATGGTATATCAACCATTGTAGGTTATTTAATGCCAAATCCTCTTTATACATATATATTAAATACATATGATTTGGTTTGGTTGGGTTTTATGGTATATCAACCATTGTTGGGTATTTAATGCTAAATTCTGTTTATACATAAGTATTAAATATATACATGATTTATGAACAATTTTTGTAGTTAACATTCTGAAAGAAGCCTAAGCTCTTTTTTGCACACAGTTAAATGGTTTGCTGTATAACAGTCACAATTTAACATCAGTCATTTGTTTGTACACATAGTTTGTTTTATTTTACCTACATAAAGGACGCTATCAGGGGTTACCACTCTGGGTCAGAGTGGAACTGGGAGCAATGGCAATGAAGGAGTACTCTCATTCCTCAAATCTCAAGGTTGAAATCTCTCCATCAGATAATTTAATGTCATATCCAAGACATTCGTTTTGTGTGTGGGGGGGTCTTATCTCTCTGTAGAGATGTAATCAGCGTATTCTACAACCCCTGCCGACTGGACTGGTGCTGGTGGGAATAAGCTATATTCATGTACGACCCACAATATTGAAACAAAACCAAATATTTTAACAAAAAATATCACACAAAATTTACGGTTTAAAATAGCCGTTCATCTACTTCAGATCTTCTATACAATCGAAGAAAAAAGATATTATCGTTTATAATTTGGAGAGGAGTTGTAGGCATTTGATTGCTTGCTTGCTTGGTTTTTATGTCAACTTTTGTGGAATATACCGAAGCCAATCTTGTAAAATCATTAGAGTGCTCTATGCACGACGATGCAGGGCAATATTACGATATTTCCAAGTATAAAATAGGATAACAATAAAAAAAGAAAACAAGACCAAAATTCACGACTCTGAGTTTCACGTTACCAATCCTCCGCTGAGGTAGTTTTCACCTTTGTTGAATTCAACTGAAAAGATACGTAATCTACAGTGAGTCACGTGACTATTAACTGACTCACAGATACACACACACACACACACACAGATTCTCTCTCTCTCTCTCTCTCTCTCTGTCTCTCTCTCATACACACACAGGCTTTTCTCTCTCTCTCTCTCTCTCTCTCTCTCTCACACACACACATACTCTCTCACACACACGCACATACACACACACTCACACACACATACAACAGAGACTCACATTAATGCCTTTTTTCCTCTTTCAATATAACTTTCCACAGTATTCAGTTTACTTATCTTTCTGCGTTATTTTATGTTCTTTCTATTAGTTCTTTTTCAACTTATTCAATCTTCACTTTCTTCTTCTTCTCAGGATTTCTTTCTTTATTTCTTTCATTTTTGCCTCGAGTTTGAAAGACTTCAGTCGACCTATGCATCGGCATTCTCAACTCTCCAGAATGACTGATGGCCGATCAAGTAGAATAAAGCATTCATAATAGAAATTGCACTTATATATATATATATATATATATATATATATATATATTGAACATAATAGACAATTTTTGACTACATATTTTTTGTTAATCCTTTCGAATTACCGTATTAATCTTATGATATTCGACTGGAATTAGTTGATAAATCTTCCATAATTAGTTATTTCCCAATGTCTTTAGCTACTGACGCTATTTATAGAAACAAATTCGAAAAGTAAACGCTACACAATACAACAGTACAAACGCTCATTGTTACAAAGTAGTAATGTACATACAAAAGTTATATCACTTTTGTAATATATCCTCCCCTGATGATGGCCCAGAGTTGGGCAGAAAGTACTTGGGAAATACATAATTACGGAAGGTTTATCAACCAATTCCCGCTGAATATCATAAGTCCAATACGGCAATTCGAAAGGATTAACAAAAAATATGTAGACAAAAAATGTCTATTATGTTCAATCAAATATGTATTAATGAAGAAATACTGCCAAAATATGTATATATATATATATATATATATAAGAGTTCTGATAGAACGAAACAGTCTGTCTGTGGATGACAATATATATGCTCCCCCATGGGGGTTGAGCACTCTGGCGAAGGAATTGTCGGCAACCGCTAGCGTAATGCAAAGCTCTTCGAAAGAATTGAGCACTCTGGTAGCCGATAGGGTATAAAAATGTAAACAAACGGCTGCTGCTGCTGTTGCTAAATAAATACCTTAAAAATTCC